>VMDR010001686.1:0-115646 GCA_007922815.1 Macrotus californicus
TCAGGCATAATTTTGTTTTTTAAAGGGGGATTGTATTTTTTATGTTTAAATTGCTTCTTGCTGCTGAATTTGAAAATATTTCTGCCTTTTATTTTCCATTTTTTTTTGTTTTTCTTGTCTTAATAGTATAAATGTTGATCTCTTTTAAAAAATTTTTATAGGTCTTCTATAATAAATAAATATTTCTGCTTTCATGTATAAATTATTTAAAACTATGTTCTGTGTAAGGCATATTTGCTTTGAAATGTTTGAGTTTCATCCTGAGACCAGAAAAGTAGCCAACATAAATTTTCATATATTTTAGATGTTCATATTTATCAGTCTGAGGCTGCTTTTGTTGTTGCCTTTTTATAATGCAATTTTAATGGAATATTATGTTAGCTCAGAAACCTTACACACTTTAAATGCTTAAAGGTTCTCGTGCCGTATTTTTTTTCTAAATAATATTGAGCATCAGCCTGATACCTTCTTTTACATGTCATCTTTTTCTACAGGATATCTAAGTTATTTTATCCTTTCATTTGGCTTTCAAAATATCCAAATAAAACCATAAATATATCTTTCAGAAGAGAGTCACATATTTGATGTAAATCACTGCATGTGTCTGATGTAATCTCACAAACAAAAATGTTACATTTTAAAAGCAATGACATTTTAAGTTAATATTATTTTTAAAGCGACTGGGCCTTAGAATGAAAGTACATACTATCCATTTTGACTGCTCTCATTTAACTCACTTAATTATATCATTTTTAAAATGACTTCATCTTACGATCCAAAAAAAACAAAAAAAAACAAACCTCACTAATGTGCATTTTTGGCTTTGTTGATTCCCTTTGTCATAAAATGGAAGCTAGCCTCAATTTTCTAATAATTTTTTTATCACATTCAAATTCATGGCAGAGGCAAAAATGAGGGGATTTTGAATTCCAGTGCATGTGTCTTAAATGGGTGCTTTTTCCCTCGCCTCTCTACCTAAGGAAATAGAGAAACTGACAGCAGAACTGACTAAGAGCAAGCTGCGCTTGGAGCAGGAGCAGCAGAAGGCTGCGGGGGCCAGAGAGGAGCTCCTGAAACTGACAGAGCGGCTGGGCGACGCTGAGCACCAACTGCACCTCACCAGGTACTCCCTAATCCCATTACGCACCAGAGCCCCGATTTCACTCCGCTGATTTTTGCCACAGGCTTCCCAACAGTTGTTAGGCTTCGTCTCAGTCATTCAGTTCACCCACAGCTTTCAGGCGAATTAAGAAAAGTGGAGCAGTGGCAAGCAAAACACCCAGACATGTGAATGATAAGCGTGGCAGGGAATTACTGATATATCACAAAACCTCTCTTCCACGGGGCTCCCATATTTAGGCGACTCTCTATCAGTATAAGCAAGATGACATATTTCTCCTAGCACCACCTCTCTTGTTAATTCTATGTCTAATAAGAACGTTGAACTGAAGGATCGGAGAGATACACTTTGGAAAATAATCAGACGCTGTCAGCGGTGAAAGAGACAAAACAAAAGACATCCTGAGATGCAAATTGAAATGGAACCGATACAAAATAAGGAACCTGAGTCTAGGGACATGTAAAATTTTGAGATGAAATTGATTGGCACTATTCGTGTTTAAACCATTGTTGTCCCCAGGCTTCTCCCGTTGTGGGTTCACTTGACGTGGTCTCTGTCATGAGGTATTGTGCTGTGATCACTGTCCTGGAGCTTCAGTGAACATATAACTCAGCCCTAAATCACAGTAAGGTATTTCTTATACCTAACGTTGTGTCACTTGCTACACTGAAACGCACATGTACACAGAAATACAGCCAAGAAAAATTCAAACTATGATGGTGGCTGTTTCACATTATCCTGTAAGTGATTGCTTCTCACTTTTAGGTTTAGTATAAAATTCTTCAATTTTCAGGTCGAGCCTTTGAGTTTGTTCAATTTTTGGAGTTTTCAGTTTTTTTAGGGAGACCTTTGTCTAAATGGGCATGTAAATTTATATTTGGTTTGGCTCATAATTTAGAAAAACACTGGTCTTCTAATCATAGTAATATGTTGAATTTAAACTACGAAAGGGGACTGATCCCTTTTACATTAAATATGACAATGTAATTCTGAGCACGGTATGATAACAGATGGAGAGAAACACCACTTGAACAGCCTGCATTTGGGGAAAAAATATTCTAGAGGTTGGTGAACCTCCCAAAGTTTTAGGGTAGTGTTATGATGCCTCTAGTTCTGTTAAAATCAAACTTTGCTAACAACATTTTGTTATGATAATATTCCAAATGGTTTGCCAACTTTCCTTTTAAACAAGGAAAAATAAGAGAAGAGGAAAGAAAGAAAGAAAGAAAAGAAAGAGAAAGAAAAGAAAGAACATCATTTCTACATGTGTGAGATTTGGAAAAATCCCAATAGATAAAATGCTTTTATGAGGAAAAAAATGCTTAATACTACAGAATAATAACTGTTTTTTTTTTTTTTAGTGCCCACTGCATTGTCCTTGTAGAACTGAGAATGTAACTTTAACAGAGTTCCTCTGGTTATTTAATCTCAGCAGCTTCGGAATTTAGTTTCATCGTGATAGTTAACAGTTTTTCTTCTCTGCCAGACTTCTATTGAGACCAGTCATTTGTGTGCTAAGCACTACTAAAGCACTGACATAGGACAGCTTTTAATGTCTCAGCGTGGCTGAGCTTCAGTAAATAAATATTAATGTTGGTTTTGCCCCCTTTGCCATTCTGTCTTATGCTGAGAGTTAATTTCTGAAGTCACAGTCCACGGAGAGTTTTCCTGCTCCGCGTCAATTTGTACTGTCTGACAAGATCAAGTTCTTGCAAGGGGAGCAGATTAAGATACAGCAACTGCTGAATGTGGACGAGTGGTAACTAACTAATCCCTTTGTTCTAAGAAAAACGGTTTTGCTGGCTTCTGTAGAAAGCTTTCTCTACTGAGGTCTATTTACACCGTTACAAAAACTGAACCCAGTTTTACAGGCAATGAAACTTGATTACCTGTTTTCTAAGTGCAGTACTTTTTGTAAGCATTTTGCACTTACTCCCTGTCCTTATTTGGTAAAATCCGTAAACGTGAGATGGCAATAAAAAGTTCAAGGAACCGTGTGTATCTCTCTTTTGCACTGAAGATGTGACTTGGTTTGGGGCTTAAATATTTCTGATGTGCTTCGGGGGATTTTTTTTAGAGTTTGTGGCCCCTCACCATTCTTTCTGGACTCAGTGTCCTCAGGTGTGTGGTTGGGAAACATGATGCCTTTTTTCCCCCCAGAAAGAAATAAATCCCATACAGGCAGCTCTTCATTTAGCTGTAACTTAAACACCGTGAAGGTCATATTTTCAACAAAGTTTAAAATTGACTATGAAAACCATGTTATAAAGTAGTAATGAAATAAGTATCCAAATCTTCCAAGGCAAAGCAAATTTAAAACTGGAGTAGAAATCAGTAGATCAGTGTGAAAAGAAAATCATCTATCACTTTTGGAGGCTTCCCCTTTATTGCCTAACTGGACTAGAAATTCGACTGTTATTGAAGGACCCAACTGGTAAGGATAACATTCGCGTATTCAACAAATATTTATTGAGCACCTGCTATCTTTTAAATACATTGCTTGGCCCTTGGCAGAGAGAAAAGAGACTCAGGTCCCCCCCTTAGGTTGCTCACACTCTATTAAGGAGACAGATGTATATTATTATTAGCGTGTGAAAATAGTGCAATGATAGAAATAAAGGTCACTTCGGGAGCACTCAGTGGGGAGAATCAGCTCATTCCACGTTGGAAATGAAAGTGGTGGGGAAACTTTCTGGAGGAGGTATTTGGTAATTACCTTGACTAGTGAGTTCCCAAATAGGAGTTATCAAAGTGGAAAAGGGTGTGGCGAGTGTCCCATCCAGAGGGAATCACGTATGCGAAGCCATAAAGATGGGAGATAGCGTGAACCACAGTCAGGTTAGATGCTTGGCAAGAGATGAGCCTGGAGACGGGGTCAGGGACCAGAGGAAAGGCTTTGTTCTTTCCAAGGCCTCATTCTGGGGTTTGGGCTCTTCTGAGAGTAATGGGTTATTGTTATATTTTAAACAGGGCTTCCGACATGATCCTGTTTTGGGGTTGGGACCCTGACTCAGACAGCAGTGTGGAGAGTGAGCTGGGAGAACCAACATAGGGACAAGGAGACCAGTGAGGACAGAGTCAGCACCCACGGCCCAGATCTGGCCCGTCATCCGTTTGTATGACTCCCTGAGCTTAGAATGGTTTTTATACTTTTAAATGATGAGCAGGGGGGGATAATATTTTGTGACACAAAAAATTATACACCCATAAATAAAGCTATACTGGGTACAGCCTCCATTAGGTTTTAAGTCATTGTGTGTGGCACAGGTTGAATATGGTCCTCAAAGCCTAAAATGTTTACCATTTACTTTACAGAAAAAGTTTACAAACCCTCAGGAGGCTGTTTAACTCAAAAAGTCAAGAGAGCTTGAATTACGATGGGCTTAAATGTATATTTTAAAAGGCCATTAATAGGCACCGTGAAAGCAGATTGGCTGAGGACGAGCCGACTGGCAGGGGCCTATCTAGAGCGTAAGCTCCGCCGTGGTCCTGGGCTGTGGGTGTGCCGGTGAAGTGGAAAGGGGGCAGCACCTTCAAGAGGCACTTTGGGCAGCGAGTCAGAGAGGCCAGAATCAAAGGGGACTCCAAAGTCATTAGCCTGTGCTAACGGGGTGATCCATCAGCCCAACTGGAGAACTTAAAAGGAGTCACTGGGGAAAATAACATGTTTTACTTTGGAACTCGGGTGGAGATGTCCAGTGTAGGCCTAGTGTGAGGAGAAAGGCCATGGCTGGAGGCTTAGGTCTGGATGCTTTCACAGAAAAACAGTTGCTGTGGCCAAGGGAGTCATGGAAGCACCTAGAGGGGGCCTCTTTTTAAAGTGCTGGGGAAGTAGGGCCAGGGAGACTGAGACGGGCCTCTAGTGTGTGAAGGATGACTCCAAGGGTGCCTTGGTGAGATCACAAAACCATACACTTCTCCGCGGGGGGGCAGGCCTCCTGGGACAGAGGACACTGAGTTTCACTCCCTCCCCCCGGCAGCCACTGTTTTTGCCATTCTTGACAAATTACTTCAATCTTCGAACCTGCTGTGGAGTGAGGTTAGACGGCACGATTTCTAAATTTCCTTTGGGTCTGATAGTCAGTGGTCCTAACAGTGATTGAAGACAGTGCATTAAGTTCTTATTTCCAGACGTTGGGCATTTAAATTGTCTGTGGTATCCTTTGTTTAAGATGTTTCCTTAGTTCAAACCTCAGAGATTTCATAGAAATGTCCTTCACACCCACCATTTACATTCATGATAATTTAGGCTGACCTCCATGAGGGCTCTGAACACAGTCCCTGAACATTCTTCCAATCTCTTTTGCCAACCACGGCCAAGTGGGTATCCATGACCCCTGCCCCGACCCCGTCTCTTGCTCTCAGCACCTTCCGAGAGCCATGCTGACTTGCAGAAAGCCTGGACCACTCAGCATTATGGATGCCCCGCCATCTCCCAACTTTCACGCGCTGACTTCGGGCCAAACCTAAGCAGATGCCGCTCCGTTGAACTTTTTGACTTTTCTCCCCTCTGTGCTGTTCTCCACACCTAGCATACCCCCTTACCCTTCTCTAGCCCTGGTGTAACCTCACCTTCTTTTCCAGGTCTCCCTGACTTCCTGACTTGTCCACTGTAGCCCTCCCGATGACCCCTGCCAGAAAGGAGCAAGTGCATCCCCCACTGGGTCCTCCTGCCCATTTAGAGCCAAAGGCACTTAACTCCATACTGAATGAGTGAGTAAGTGAATGAATGAATGCTCAGAACTTTTTATGTAGTGCCCTTCTGGAATGTCTTATTCTTCAAGGTGGGAGAGAGGTCTTATTAATATCATGTTTCTCAGCACATCTAGCTCCGTCATTTACAAAGAGGTGGTGCTCAGTAAGTCATTGTTCCAGAATCGTTAATACATTGTGAGTCCAGGACTATTCATTCAAAGCTCAGTATGTATATACACATGTGTGTGTATATGTGTGTTTGTGTGTATTTACATATGTATATGTAGAATACATATTAGTAAGATAAGTGATACAATCCAGTAGGGAGATTCCAGATAAAATATTACAGGGACAGATAACTTCATATTGACCTTGGCAACATTGGCATATAGAAAAATGGGGATGGAGGGCATCCCATGGGAAATGCCAGGAAGAAAATGCATTTGAGAGGTACACATGTATACACGAGAGAAAGTTAAATAGAACCTGTCATTTAAATATCTAAATGAATCTGTATCTGAGGTTAAGAATAGATTCATCTTAGAGTCTGCCTGATACCATGCTATGTGTAGTAGCTCTTTAAAAAAAAACAATATGCTGTATTTTCCCTGCTTACAGCAAACGCATCTGGGACACAGGGAACTAAAATGATTCATCTAAGGTCACACAGCTGCTATGTTATGGAAGCAGGTTTTGAATCCTAGCAATTTGCCCACAGAGCCTATGCCGTTACCCACATGAATTAGTAGGGAGATGGGTTAATGCAATGGGTCCCCAAAACATGACTGAGAAAAACAGTTACATAAATTTATCACAGGACAAAGTGTTGGCTGCCCCCTTCTTCTCTGGTATAAACGCAGGCCAGTGAATCTCAGTCCTGCCTGGGGCTCATCCTAAGAAACTGTCCTTTGGCTCCTCACTTGCCTGCGTCATTTTACATGTTGTAATGCAGCTGTCATTCTCCGTAACTTCTGTGTTTCATTTTCCCCCGAGAGGAAAGGCCTTTAGAAAAAAGTGGAAATTCTTTCATGTTTGTTTTTGACATGTTCAAAGATCTTTGAAGAGCTACAGGATATGAATCCCTCTGACAAGACTGCCATTCACATACATGCGGGTCGATTACGCAAACACACTTCTCCATACCTATTATACATGTATCGAAACACATGCCTTTGAACCCTGCATCTTTTTCTCCAATCTGGTATGGAGGGGAATTCCGACAGGAATTCCTCTGTGTATGCTCCAGAGAGTTTAGAAATTGCATTGCCTGAAGCGCGGAAGGGGAACTGACCTGCCATCAAACCTGTAGGCTCCAGCTCCTATCAGCAGGGCTACCTTTAAGATTTTTATTTCCCCTTAAACATAATGTTTTCAACGATGAACTTCAAGGAGGTTATCAGATCAGGAATCTAAGTGAGGCCCATGACTTGGAGATACGCTCTGACCTACGTTTGTGATCCAAACGGGAAGGTCTGACTATGACCTAGGATGATAGCAACTTGAACATAGCATCTGTATCTTTTCGCAAGTGAGAAAGGGCACAAAAGAGAAGTCACCAGGTTGTCCTGTTACGGTGGTGGTGTACTTGGTGACAGGTGATTCAGCTTCTTAATCAGAGCATTTAGCTTCCACACACTCACTGTTGTAAGTGCTTTCTTGCATTTGGTTGTTTGACCTTCAGATTACCAGTGTGAGTTCGGACTCTTTGGCTGAGGTCATTGAAACCCAAAAAGTAGGATTTGATTAGCTTGATAACTAGACCATGCAAAATCCAGGTGCAGCTGGCCGGAGGGTGTCTTGGACCAGGGACTCGAGGCGGCGCCAGTTTGCTCTCCTTTCCTGTCATTTGCAGGGCTTGACTTCTGCTGGAATGCTGGCCCATTCTTACAGGTTCTTCCACACCGGGAGCCACATCCTTCATCTGAACTGAAGATAAAGTAGATGCCCTTGATTTTAGACTGTAAGAATGTGACTCCCTAGCTCCTCCACTTCCAATGTCAAAACCTTTGGTTCGGATTTCAAAACCGAGTCACGTGCACACACATCCTTCTGGGGGCCATGGCCAGCAGCCCCCGCAGAACCCCTGGAGTAAGAGGAGGTGGCCTTCCCAGGGGAAGGGTGTCAGGGACCCTGGGTAAATAAAACAGCAGGTGTCTCCTCTGCTGTCTCTATTGCCTTTTAAAAAAATACAATCTCTGATTTTCCTTTTGACTAAGGAATGGCTTTAAGAGGAAAGCATGGGGGGGTGGGGGAGGCAGGTTAGAAGATTACATCTCTGTTCTTGTTGGTTTGGGAGTGATATTCTCCACGGTCACCATGTTATACATCCAAGGAGGCACGGTCAGTTCTTCACAGGGTCGCTTTGTGGGTTTATGTAGAGAAGCCTCAGAATTTAAAAAAGAGAGATGTAGAGAATGCATATAGGAACATGTAGCACGTGCCGGGCACTGTGCCTAAGATATTTTACACAAGAAGTTTGAGACACCCTGCCTTCTCAAGCCCTGCAGCAGGTCCCAGGAAACTGAGTCTCAGGGAGCAGAGGCATGAAGCCTCATAGCGGGGAAGGGGGAGGGGAGTGCGGAGGAAGCAAGGTTGGAACGGGGGCCATTGGACTCCAGAACCTGTGCTTGTGATTCGTCTTCACAAATAAGCCCAAAACATACTTCAGAGCTGAGTAGAAATACTTTTGTTGTTGTAGAATCTGAGCTCATGGGCCAGGAGGCAGTCCTCTTTTATCTCTCTGTCCCCATCATGAGGCTAAATCCAGCAGGTTCCACGTGCACATTGAATAAACTTGCCTCTCCTCTTTGTTGTAGGGAAAACAGAAGGAAATGCACTGGTCTTCAGGGGACGACTAGCTTAGGTCAAAAGACCAAACTTTCAATCCTTCACTCACAGGGGATAGAATACCACTAACATGTCGTCTTCCTAGTTCCCCGGGAACTTGATCTTGTTTTTGTCCTTCTGAGTTTATTGAAGAGTTTCTAGTCTAAAGTTTCCTTTCAGAGTTAAGCTCCTGTTTTCTCTGGTACTCCTTTCTTGAATAAATTAAGCAGAGAACATGTCAAAAATAATTTTAAAGGGATACATGTGCAACCAACATCAAGTCTCAGAATAGATGGCCTTGGTGCTGTTTTAAATTGTGTCCTCTTTTCCTTGCCTTACCCCGTATCAGAGAGAACAGGCTGTCAGAGAGCCAGGGAAGAAAAGGCATTTCATTGTGCTCTGATGGACACCACAGTGCCTGAGCCCACTCCGCTCCACCTGTCTGACAGGCTAGGAACCCCGGTCTCTGTGTGGCCTGGGGCGGGAGAGGTTAGAGTCACAGGCTGCCAGGGACTGCAGCTCTGCAGGCCCTGCTTAATGTTCCCTGGCTCACTCCTCTCAGTTCTGTGAAGCCCAAATGTGTGTGCAATGAAAATCTACGCTGGGGATGTACTTCCCTCCCCTGCCGCCCAGGCCCAGAGCCTGGAGCGTGGTGGTGGCCGCAGCCAACTCATTTTCTGAAGAAGCCCAGAGGAAACCGAGAAAGTATTGCCCACACCACTCGCCTGACTCAACAGCAGTGAACATCAAGTTCAATGAAAATGGGGGAAAAAAAATACCCAAAACATAGAATTGTTCTCCTAGTAGCCTGAAGTAGGAATATTTTTCTAAAAGAAAGCTCTGATCTCCAATGTTATTTAGTGTGAAAGAAGTACAAAAAATCCTCAACGTAATGAGGCTTAATTTCTTCTTAAACACCTCTTCCTAATTGGATGTGTTGGTGAGAACGATTATTAGGCATGACTCACTCGTTATTTAATGTTTCCCTGATACCTGCGAGTAGATTACGAAGTGATTCACTGATTGATAGATCCTGGAATTGAAGCTGATTTTAAGGAATCTGAGAAAAGAGGAGGCCTGGAGCCTATCCAATCTCCTCAGTGCCCATGCTGGACAATGATCCTGGGGGACCATGACCCAATGCCAGCAAACACATTTGTATTAAACCGCTACTCCATGAGACTAGCTCAGCAGAGAATATAGTTCCCTGAATGCAGTTCTGCAGAGTGGGCACCAAGTGGGTCAGAAAACATTTGGAAGAAGCCTGCAAAGTCAGTGTCCAGCTGAGGGGAAGGCTGCTCCACCTTGACTCTGAGTGACCTCTCCCAGCTGGCAGGGCTGAGCATCTCCCTGACCGGTGGTGTGGAGGGCAGGCTTCGGAGCAAGGAGAAACAGGCATGATATCAAAGAGTCTCCTCCATCGAGGGTACCAGTCTCCAAGTAATGCATCCCCTCTGACACCTGCGTTGCATCTACCTCCAAGAAGCTTGTTTCTGACCAGGAAATTTAACAAAAGAATGCCCTTTGTTCGGAAGCAGAACTTATTATCAATGTCACCATACCAACAAAAGAAGTATATAAAATGAGGTATAACATCGTTATTGAAATATATACAAAGGTGGAGGTTGGGGGTGTTCAAGATGAGGAAGGTCGGTTTAGCAGGATTCAAGACTTGCTGGTTCTCTGGAAGCTGATCTGAAGTGTGGTTCACCAGGCTGGGCATCACTTGATCTTGACGTTCACTAGTCCTAGTTGTTTCAGATTATCTTCTGTCACCTTGGGGAAAAGCTCCTCCTGCGCTTTATTTCTTACATAGCTTAACTGTGACTTTTATGAGGATAGATAGAATAAAAATCACTGAAACTCACTCAGGTTTCTGTAAACTGAGGGGCTCCAGTGCTTTATCATATTATAAATGAATTCACATAAAATAAACGAATAACAGTCACAATGCAACGCTCCGTCTAGAAGACTCTAAGGCAACTGAGGCATGATCAGATTATTCAAGGCCTTTTTGGCAAGGTGGAGACGTTGGCAAGGGAACAACACAAAGAGACTCTATTGTTAAAGACAGGACTTCCTGTTCTCTACCTCTTAAGCGACCCTCTTTGTCTTTAAACAACTTGCCAGTCCTGATATTAACTCTTTGTCAAACAAGAGGGGACGGGAGCAGCCCTGCTTTGTTGCTCCGATGGCGGTTCTCTATTCTTAACCTATTTCTGAAAGAAGGCACTTATTCAGAATCATTCGCTATTGAATTAGTCAGTCATTTGGGGGTTGGGAAAAGATGATAATGATATGAAGGAGCAATAAAAGTCATCTCCAGTAGAAAGAGACCCACGGCAGGACCATCGAGGAGCCTGTATGCTGCCCTCAGACTGATTTGCACAAAGAAATTAATTATCTGTTAAAAGGGGAAGAAAGAACGACAGCATGAGACAACTCGTGTAACTAATAAACTTTTTAGATGCCGTTTCATATGTTTGCTTTTCATTAAAATCAGGAGTGCTCGCGACGATGTCGCTGTCATTCAGTCAACATTTTATTCCTATCTGTTTTTCATATACAAAGGCTTGGGGGTGCCAGAAAATAAACTGTTAACGGAGAATTAACTTCTTTGGCACGCGTTCATACTTATCTTCCAAATTAAAGAAAATGAAATGGGCAGAAACAGAGTGTAGATTACCTCCTTTTTGTCAAAAATGGTGGGAATTTGAAAATTAATAATAAAAAAGGGAACAGATGCAGTAACATGCCAGAGGGAGATTAATGTGGAGAGTAAAATCTGTGAGCAACAAAACTGAAGCAAACTGAATCAGTGGGAGGTGGTTGTACAATCAAAATCAGGATAAAAGAGAAATTACAAACAACCCTGCACTTGTCAAAGTAGTAGTAATGAAACCCTGCCTCTGCCAGCAGAGAGAACCTGTGTTAGCACTTTGGGGTAAGGATGGGAGCCGGGTGCCAGGTAGGAGGGCAGTGCTGGGTTGCTGGGCGGCAGCCATCTTGTACAGAACAGATGGCACTGAAAGCTGGCAGGGGAGGGGCTCCTTAGCAGAACTAATCAGACAGTAACAGATAGGGCAGCTGGGAAGACTGACCACAGAGAGGGAGTCTGCAGGGTAGCCGCGTGCCATGATGTTTGCAGTGGTGTGCCCATTGGTCTGAGAGAAGACCTTGCAATGTCTTTCTCGTGTTCGGAGGAGCTGAAACTTTTGTTGGAAAAGAAAAGTCGAGTTGCATTGTATCGCAGCTGAGGGGTGGGGGCGGGCTTCAGGGTAGAGGCAGGGAGGGAAGCGCTGTCCATCCAGGGATTTGCCGTGTGAGTCTGCAGTCCCGGCGTCCTCGGAACTTTGATTTCTGCTGTTTGTGGGGCTCGGCTGTACTAATGTGTGCGGTGTGGCACACGGAATGATCACTGTATGTATTTTACGCACCAAAGAGTGTGCAGTGTCAAGGCTGCAGTTAAAATTAGAAAAAGCCCTTTTTTGATAAGCTTTCTACCACATATGTGTTTCACAAATAAAGACCAAACAATAATCATAAGATCCATGCATTTGTGCTTAATACTTTCCCAGAAGCTATTTAAGTCCCGTTTGAGTCATAGTCAGTTGTCCTTATTTTTTCTCTCTGTGGAACTGTGGCCTCAACATCAAAGTGCTGAGCATAATTCAGAGCCCCAATCCTTGAAACAAAAATTAAGTCACTCTGAAAGAAATGGAAGGAAAAAACCAGACCTGCTTCATTTAACCACTTACTAGGGAGTTGTGTTTTCAATATAGAATTGGGACATTCGTGCTAAAACTATTACTTCAACAAAGAAATCCAGATCTCTACATCTGCTTTTGAACTGGTATAGTTCTTTCTTTTGCAAGAGGTTTGTAGCTTGGCTCAATTTACTCATTTGGGAGGGGGCGGGGGGAACATTACCAGAAATTGAAATAGGTGGTATAACATAGCCATATGCTATTTATGCAGCAGTTTCTGCAATAAATCTAATTTGGTGCTGTCAAAAAATTAGACTTATTTGATATAGCAGCACATTAGTAAATGATCGTGGCAGATTTAAACTTGTCATTTAGTCGCTTCCTACTCTTAGCGGAATCTCGCAAATGTGTTTCTCCCCTTGATCAAGTCTGTGAAACTGTCTCAGTTCTTTGTCCTGCGGCCCTGCAAACATGTCCACATCCGAAAGGAGGTCTGGCCTTAAGGTAATTGAGGAAGGGGGTGGAAGAATGAGTATCCTCTGTCGTTAAAAGACTTCATGAATAGATAGGCAGACAAATCAATAACCCGGAGAAAACTAACAGTGTTTTCATCATTTTCAATTCTTAGAAAAAGTGGCACTGTGAGTCATTCAGAGTGCAGAGAGATGAAGGTCAGTTCTTTAGGAAGGAGTTTCAATATTTTACCTTCCATCCTACGTCCATATGCTGTTTTAGGAAAACTGACATTAAAGAACAGGAGCAACGTCAGCGCCTGCCCTCACCTCACGGCGCCCTTGGGAACGGCTTCTCTGCTCTGTGGGGCGTCCTGGCAACCTCGCTTCAATGGCTCCGTGTTTTCTTCTTCTGTACAATTTGTTTCAGGTGTCGGTGTCAAGCTATCCAAAACTTTTTCCTAGTTTTTCTATTAAAAAAAAAAAAAAGAAGCATGTTACACACCAGGCAGATAAATAGAAACAGGACTCTCAAATTCCTTCAAGGATCCCTTTGCAAGAGTAATCATAATAGTATTTCCCTTTTCTTTTTCTTCTGTGTTTCTATATTTATGGAGGGGGGAAAGTGTGTGTGTGTGTGTGTGTGTGTGTGTGTGTACACATTCATGCATCTGTGTGCGACTGTGATGTTAAACTGAGTGTTTTTCATTTGTTTATGTTCTTACCATACAAATTCTCCCCAAACAAGCCTAGGAGTGTGTTTTTGAAATGCAATTTGCTAAGTACGAAGAGCTTCTTGCCGGTGACTTCAGCAGCCTCTATTAAACTAGCAATTCACTCATACATTTTTCTTTTATATAGCAAATCAGACCGTGGCAGTGATCAAATTACCAGCACCCTTCCCATGCTTTTCAGAAGCAGGGTTCCAGGTAACCAGACTGCCATCAAGCACAAAAGGGGAAAATGCCCAGTAAAGTTCTAACAAACTTGCTGGGTAAAGGGCACAGAATTTCTGAGATTTTCTCCACATAAAGAGAAATTATTTAGAAATACTGTTTTAGGAAGATGAAAGAGAAAGCACTCCTTAGAAAACATGTTTTTTGTGTTCCAAATCCATATATCTGTATGGATTTGTAATTATGTCTTGCACATATTACATCAGAATGATTTATAGGACACAGGGCATTTTGGAGATGGGTGGTAAAACTGAAATTGAGCTGAAAGAGAATGTCTCTGCTCTGGGATTTTGAGCTGTCTTTCTTGTTCTTTTGTTTTTGCTTTTATATTTAGCATCCCAATAATTGTCTTTAACACATCTGAAAAACCACTCTGGTAAAGTATTTTTTATAAATTATAAATATTTAAGCAATCAAAGCCTTAAGATACAAATTTTAAGTTCCAGGTTTTTTTAGACTGCTTTTAGTAATAAAACCTGCATTCGATTTTATGTCAATGAGAAAAGCTCGAATTTTTTATTTTTTCCAAAAAGAATTTAGGAAATTTTACAGATATGACTCATTTTACTTAATAAAATAATCTTGAGATAATTCTTCACACTGTCTCGGCAGCATGATGGATGAAATACCATTTGGGTCCACATTTATCTTCGAACACTTGCTCTGGTTAAAATACTTGCCATAAATTGTGTCCTAAAAAGTGATCTCTCTTTTTGTTATGAAGACATTTTCAATTGAGTGATTGCTTGTTTTTTTTTTTTCCTAAAGAAATGTGATTGTCTAAAATAAAGGGACATAATTCAGCACAGAGGGATTTTATGTGTGACTTATGAAGGACGGTAAATATTTGATAGCTGTAGATGACACAGAATAAATTCCATTGAGAGCACAATTTTTACCTAATTTCTAGGAGTTTTTATTTGTTTCTCAGAATGGCCAACTGATACAACTTCTATTTCTTTAGATAGATCATGTGTTTGTTTGGTAGAATACATCTGAGTATTACTTAGGCAGATCTGCTTATTTTTCAATGGTGGAATTTAAAACGTACGCGATTTGATTTGTATGCCATGGGTTAAGTTTCTCAAGGCAGTGATGGAGCTGTGTGTCAATATATAGCTTATAATTGAAATGGTACATATTTGTACATTTTAAGCATTTCAGTGTAAAATTTCTTAACTGGAACACTCTTTCCCTTGGCTAATTCATTAGGGAAAATATTTATTCCTCAAGTTAATGCTATATAGGAGGAAGCCATTTTTATATAGTGTAAGCTTGTTTGTGGTATTTTGGTTTCACTTTAAAACTTTTATTTTGCTTCCGATGCATCTAGTTCCTGCCCGATTTAATAAGAAGTGCAGAGACACATGAAGGAAGTATACATATCAGCTGTCTGGTTTTACAAATGATCATTAAAACACCCTCTCTGACTACTTTGACTCCAAATTATTGTCTTCCCAAACCCAAAAGTAATTTTCACAAGCACGTTACACAACAGAGCTTCATCTTCTGCTGGTTAACAGGAGAGGATTTAAATCCATGCCGACAGTTCATTTGACAATGACCTTGAGGGGCTTTGCTTCTTGAAGAAGAAAGCAGAAGCTTGCGGTAAACAAAGTTCACTTCTGACAGATGGATTGAATGACAGAAAGGTTGCGGGTGCCAGAATAGCCCTGGCAGAGGGGGAATGTTCAGTGGAATCCAACAGGAGAGGAGGTGTGAACAGGTGCAGGGTTGCTGACGGAAGGGGAACCAGATGGAAGGAGCCAGAGCCAGTTTATTTAAAGGAAAAGGCAGAAAACATTGAAAGGCTGTGCGATCAGTGGCTAAAAGTGTTCGTAGAGGAAGGTAAAAATTCACAAAGCAAAACTGCACAGTGGGGTAGCTAACACTTAGCATAATGGTAGTAATTTGTGAGTTTAGTTTGGAAGTTGCAATTGAAATACGTTTATCTTGGCTCTTGACACCGTCAAGTAGAGATGTTTAAAAGTTGTTTATTTTTTTTAAGTTTCTAAGCTTTTTCAAATCCACCCATTAATTTAATTGTTTTTTTTCCAGCCAGAAGCTTCATTGTGGTAATACTGAAATTGTGTCGTCGGCAAGGAAAAGGCAAAAAAAAAAAATTAAGTGAAGGTTAACATCCCGTTCAAATTTATCTTGTGCTGCCTCGGTTCGGTTTGCATGCGGGGAGCCAATGCATGCCTGCGCTGAGTGACATCTGTAATATCTAAGAAATTTGCAATGCTAGGATAGATGTTGTCGGTTGCTTTTGTTGTTCTGAGTCTCTGTTCATTTTGCAAAGTCCGGCGTGTTGGTTTGGGTTGGAATAATGCTCTCTAAGATATTCGTTTGCCTGCCCTCACATGCAGGTTAATTTCTGTGGCTGAGGTTGACCCAATTTCTGTTGACTTTCAGGGACCTGCCTTCGGGCAGACAGACACCTGCAAACTCAAATATCATGGACAATAGGAACAGAAGACAGTGGGGCAGGGATGAGGACTTCCTTATTTTCTTAGACCTATTAAAATTAAACTCTCTCTCTGCAAACCCAAGACATCCATGCTAATCATCTGCCTGGTCACATGCACGCCATTTACTTGGGTCCTTGTCTACCGCTGTTGTCCTTGAAAACTTCATTACATTACTGATCAAGAGATGCCAACCGAGGAGGAGCTGCCACACAGCAATCACCAGGAAAGACCATGAAAAGGCACAATTATTTTCAGATTTTAATGATGCAGTAATTTACCCACAAGCATTTCTGCACACTTTTTGCAAAGATTGATACTCAGAGTAAATTCAACGAGTACTCTATTCACATTCTCCCTCTCAGCAGCTTAGATCAAAAAGATCACATTCAGCAAGGGGATTTGGGGTGTTTGGGGAGATTGTGATTTCAGAGACAGTGTTTATGATCCATGACACGCTTTTGTCACTAAAAAAGAAAGAACTGAAATGTGATTAGCAGTTATAGATGTTTACTTACGCCTATGTGGTTTATGGAGACCAGCATTTTTGGTCTTTTTTTTTTTTTTAAGACTGAATGAGGCTACATATAAGTTATCTATTTGAAAAAAAATGGTGGTTTCTTCTAATAAAAGAAATTGATAACCATATTTTAAAGTCAGCTTCAAAATGCCCTCTTTCCCCCCATTTGTTAAGAAGTTATCATCTACTGGGCAGTCTTATTAATGTAAAATTTTACATAAAATTGGTTGGACATACTTGCTCTAATTGTAACATCCTGATGTGGCCATCATCGTTACTGAACACTTTTATATGATAATGCTACTAGCATGGTGTGCTGTGTAAACTAATACCATAAACCTTCCCTGAATTATGGGATTCAAATTGAAAGAGAAGACAAAGAACTGCGGCAATTAGTATCATCATTTGATATTCATACCACAAATGAACTTGCAAGCTCTCTATAGGTAGACCTAATAGCTTTCCGGAAACATATAAACTTAGTTGTACCCAGCATACTGGTCCGGAATTTTTTTTTTGAATGAAGGGATAACAGGTGAATTGTTAAACAGACATTCATTCAACGTTTATTGAGTGCATGTTCTATTGAAGCTACACTAGGCACTGTACATTTTTTTAAGTGAATAGAACATGATTCTTCTTTATAGATATCCTGCAACCTGGTGGACACAAAGTTGAGGTTAATTTAACGTGTGTGTGTGTGTGTGTGTGTGTGTGTGTGTGTGTGTGTGAAATCTAAACAGCAGTGTTTAGATTTAAACTTTTCTTAATGCGAGATTGTTGTAAATGAGCGAGTTAATGAAACTACCCATCCAGCCCAGCAATCACTGACACATGAGGACCGAGATGCAGAGGGCTAAGCAACTTGCCCAAGGTCAACCGTTATTTTAGTAGAAGCTGAAAGCAGATTCTGCATCTCCTTATTCTTCGTCGTGTTCCTCCCTGTTGTCCACATTTGACTCCTTTTCCTTCACTGATAATATGACTTATCTAAATAAACCCATTAGAATC
This sequence comes from Macrotus californicus, assembly GCA_007922815.1. Lineage (NCBI taxonomy): Eukaryota > Metazoa > Chordata > Mammalia > Chiroptera > Phyllostomidae > Macrotus > Macrotus californicus. The sequence goes on from VMDR010001686.1 coordinate 17,756, forward strand.
TTTCTTTAGAAGTCTTGCACAATCTGTTGCTGACGCGAAATGATTTTCTTTTTGGGCTCTGGCACATAGTAATTAGTTCTTGAAACAAAAACAGAGAGTGTTAGTTCACAAACAACAATTACAACTTTTTGGAAAGGTCCTTCCAGGTGGGTGGTAAAGATAGCCCGGGGCACACTGCTTACTCCATGGTGAGCACATTACTGGCATTAACTCATTCTCCAAACGGGCTTTTGGGTAGATGCTGCCAGGAGCCCCATTGGGCAGATAAGCAAACAGGTAGCAGGAGGGTGATGTCTTGACCAAGGTCACGGCGCCACCCCCTGGTCGAGCTGAGATCCAAGTCAGGGCAGTGAGATTCCAGAATCGAGTTTCATCCGTTCTGTATATTATTGCCTCTGATGGTGCGTGTTATGAAAACACAGACTGTGTGAACAATTCCTTTGGGAAAGTTGAATTAAATAGGGTCCATGACAGCAGGACTGCCCAAAGCCTTTAACATGCTAACACACTTTGGTGACTCTCTTCGAAAGGTGTTTGGTTTCCAGAGTTGTCCAAATTTACGTGATTTATGGAAACTTGTCTGGTAAGTTCCCACATATTTTTCAGTAATTAGGTTTAGGGGAATATACGTTGGGAAAAACCAGTCTAAATTATCTCGTGGTAGGACAGCTGAAAATTGTCCTGTGGGAATGATCTGTTCTCCTACCTTGCCAGTGCCTCTGGAGCCTCACCCCCTGCCAAAGCCCCTGACTTCCCTTCCATCCGTGAACAGAACAGGGAGATAGGCAACTTTCAATTTCCATTCGGTCAGGCCTCCAAAGCAGAAGTGAGGGTGGGGGAGCACTTTTGACCATTATTTAAACCAGCGATTTTCAACCTCTTTCTTCTCTTGGCACACATAAACTAATGAGTGAAATTTTGAAGCACGCCAAAAAATGTTTTTTTACCAATCTGGCCAAAAAAAAAATAGATATCATTTTGATTCATTCACACTGGAAAGCTATTGTTCTGTTGGCTGTCGTCATTTTTTATTTGACAGTCTAAGAGAAATGAGGTCAGTGGCCCTGACCAAATAGTCAGGTAGTGCATGTTTTAAGCATCCTTGCAGAGCACCGGCTGAAAATCGCTGACAGACAGCTGTGCCGGAGTCACGTTGCAGTAAATTCTTCCATATCTGCTGCTTCAGCTTTGCCTTCCTATGTCAATAGTTCTTGAAAATAAATTCAGCAGTTAAATGACTAGATGCCAGTCAGTTCATTAAATTTGGGTACCTTTCCAAGCTTGAGTCTTAGAATACAATTTCACAGAATAATAGATTATGGATATTTGGGGATATAAGTCCCTTTAGGCAATCCTCTGCCAGGAATTACAGGCACAGGTATAAAGTACAGGTCCCCAAATCAGACTCTGAAATAGATTTTATTCTCCCTGAACCCTTGATGTTTGATGTCTCCCCCTTCTCTGTATTTCCCTTCATATATTGTGAGGAAGTGGACCAATTCATGGGCAGTAAGCTCTAGAAGGCAGGAAATTTAGCACTCATAATGTATTATCTTTCCTGTAAATACACTTAAATTTATAATCACATGAAGCAACTTCTATTGGTGAGATTTTCTTTAAAACCATGGTCTTGTAATGATAATGGATGACCAGGATTGTGATTCTCATGAAGGCACCACTATGTGTGGATTTGGGTTTCCCACCTACCCCCTTTCCTGATTTCTTGGATTATATTTCCAACAACAAATAAGTTCCAGCAATTTCTGTAGGGTTTTGAAACCATACACGGGCTTATTTGTATTCCACAAAGTGCAGATAACATTTTGCAAAAAGTGAAAACTACAGAGGCAACAGATGAACTCACCAGGAAGTGGGGTAATTATTACACTGGCTGCCCGACGGGCTGGCGACATGACTACAAGTGTCTTGGTAAACTTTGAAAGGAGGAGTTTCTTAGCAGAAACAAGTAATTAATTTAAACTGTGAGGATGGTTCCTGCAGATTCTGGGGAGAAATCTGTGGGGAAAAGACTCTCTTAGAGAACTTGCTCTTTCCCATTCAACAATTAGGGAAAGACTATTAAATGATCAAGATTTTCCAATCACACGCACATTAAATAATCAGGTATCTGTAATCCATGTACATAACGGCATTTTTCCGTAATTTGCCATCTTGGCAGTATTGAGTAGTTTTTTAATATGCTTTATAATTTAATTTTATATATGAATATGTATTTTGGAAGATGCTTCCAATCAGATCTGATTTACCCAAAAAAACAAAAACAAAACAAAATAAGTTGAGTCATTACTGCAGCTGTTGCTATTCCTGGTTCTATCAGAATTCTCCTCTGTTTCTCCTTTCAAGTAATGGTGATTGCCTGACTTCGGTGAGAAATTTACCCAGGTAAAAATCTGTTATTTTAATAGTGTTTGCTTTTTATAAAAGAAGTATAAGATTTTCTGTCTTCATGAGGCACTTAGCATTAGCAGTTTGGGACAACATGATTATTTTGACTTCCGGAACAGCAGAGTTATAAATGAAGCTTTGCTCTGGGGAAGCGGGTGGAGGGGTTACGTGGACATCAGCGCTGTCCAATAGAAATATAATAGGAGCCACAAAATGCAATGCACATCTGGAATTTCAATCTCTAATGGCCATATTTTAAAAAGGAACAAGTGGAACTCACTGTAATAACATAGTTTATTTAACCCACTATATAGAAAATAGCATCATGTCAACATGTAATTAATATAAATTCTTTATTTGATGTCTTTAATTCTTCACCATCCAGTGGGTACTATTCTTTACCAAATGGGTTACTTCTCCACCCCAGAAGTGGGCAAAAATGGGGATCTCAGTCAAGCTTGACAAACAGTGTTTTTTTTTTGTTTTCAAGCCAAAGTTAGTCAACAGAACACAATCCTAATTTCTGCACACGTGCATACTGAGCATGCACGTGACATCCGCAGTAGTGAAAACTCTACTATCCTCATCACTGCGCTCACTCCCCACTTACTCAAACATAGACTTCTGGTGCATACAGCCATTTGACACACAGCTATAAGCTGAGATCGAAATTTAAAGGTACTTTTAAAAGCAAATATCTACTGCAAAGCCCTTGCACTTTCCTATATGAAATCAATGGAAACTACCCTAGGGCTTCGTTTTTAGGTATTCATAAAAAAATCCATTCAAAACAAAACAAAAAGCATGGCAGCCAATCATAGCAAAACAGCCAATAAAAAATGACAAGAAGCAGATCACTGTGCCTCCATGCTTTCTGGTTCGTCAGAATAGCACCTGAGACCTTCTGTGCAACAAAGATTGAATGCCTTCTGTTTCCGGCCTCTCTGTGAGGCATGTGAAGATACTGTGGTGAGCAGGATCTCTGGGAGCTTCCCATTGGCAGGAAAAGCAGCAACCAGCAGGCCCACCTCATCTGAAATTATGGACCCTGATTATCAAGAAGAGCTTGTTAGATTTAGTGTAGAGATGCAATTAATATATTTCAGACATAGTTCTACTGCAAATAATTCCCATGGTTCTAATACCTGGGCATTTTTCTCAGGTGGAATATCTTATCGGCCAACATTCCCGATCAATGAAGCTTTACTTCATGCTTGAGAAGTAAGGTATTATACAATGTATTTAATAATTGCAGTTATTGCTATTATAGGATATTTCTGAATAAATTTAAAGCCATGAAGTAACCATACGTTCCCATTTAGTAATGGATCCTAGAAATTAATTTCAAAAACATCTTAATAATAGCATAGAAAGTCTTTCCATCACTTGCCCGGCAATTTGACAGTGATGCATACCCTTTGGCAGGTTCTGGAAGTGCTCTTATAATATATAGTCAAAAGCATCCTGCTGATGTCTAATCTGATGTTACTCATCAGAAACATTAATTATTGGGAATATGTTGATACATTTATATTTTCCAGGGAGGAAAGGCCTGGATGGACAGAAGTGGCCAGTTTACACAGAAAAGTCAGAGATGGAAAAAAGGAATATTTTGACAATATGAAGATGCAAAGGCCAAATCATGATCTAGTTTATATTCTTTCGGCTGGTGAAATGGGCCCACAGAGTTGTCAAGTAGAATATAGGAGGGCCTGACCATCCACAGGAACTTTGCTCCGTACCATCACTTAAGTGCATCAGATACCTCTGAGCCATCACAAAATGCTAAGGCTGGAAGTTACTGAAATGTGTACTGGATGACCGTTCCGTCTCGGTATCTGCCCGTGGTATCCACTACCTCTAAGAAACAATGACAGAAAGTACACTTGCCATTGCTGTAGTAATAAGTGCTCTCCCTGCTTCTAATGTTGTCCCTTCCCCATCTGTTCCCCACACTCAGCCAGAGTGATCTTTCTAAAGCTCGGGTGTGATCACAACACTCCCCTGCTTCAAACCCTACATTGGCTCCCTATTTCCCTCAGGATGAAGTCCTTAAAAATAGCTGCCTGTTCTGGCTTCTGCCTACATCTCCAGTCTCATCTTCCTTCAGTCTCCCCTCCACCAACTGCTTGCTTCTACCCCACTACATATATATTCAACCCTCCATTTGTGCCAGCACCGTTTGCAATTTTCCAGAGGCACTGGCTTCCCTGTCCTCCCCGATCTTTGCACTCTTGGCTACTCCACTTGTAGCAATGTTCATCTCATTCTTTTATGGCTAATTACACCTCATTTTAAGCCTCTACTTTTTTAAGCTTCCTCTCTCACTGTACCTAGCTATTCTCCAACTCCTGTCCTACCCACCTGTATGATATAGCAGGAATGTAGCCCTATTTTAGTATTTACCATACCATTTTAGCTGTTCTTTCTTGTCTGTTTCCTTTACTAGACTGTGAACTCTTTGAACACGTGGTCATGGTCCACATCTTGTATACTGATGCATCCCCGTTCTCTCGTGTGTGGCACAAAGTGGTGTTTAAGTATTTGTTGAGTGATGACCAACAGAGTTTGTCTAAACCCCTCATGAGAGGCCATGGAGTGGAAAGGACACCAAAGTTGTAGTGACCCAAGTTGGGTTTTGGCTCTGGCTGTGTCGCATACTACTAGCTGTGTGGCATCAAGCAAATCTCTTATTGTCTGAGCTTGAGATGCCCGATCCATCAAACAGTGATATCTGCTACATCTCCCTGACCTACAGAATTGTGAAGAGTAGAGGGGGCAGCGGATTTGACCATGCTTTGGAAAATAGGAAGCACAGGCACATGGGGGATGAGATGGTAAGAACTAGGCTTTGTTTTAAGTAAATGCGAGTTGTACAGAAGGTGTAATGGAAGCAGGCGATATCTAGTCAAGCACGTCTTCAAGAATTTTCAAATTATTTTGGAGATACTGTAAGAGAACGTTATTTGAGGGAAAATTATTTTAGGGATGTTTCTGTCATTTCCTTTCTTTTGTGTTTATTCTTTGAAAGAAGTTGACCTCCTTTCTATTTCTGCTTCCTTTCCTAGAAGTGACTTATACTTTTGTCTGTTAACTTATCTTTCGACATTGTGCTTAAAATTCTGACATACTTTTTCAGTGAAGCAAATAGAAATAATTTATTCTTGGAAATATGTGTGACACCATTAAGTTGTTTACATATTTGGGGAAGTAGGGGTTACTGAACCCAAGCCATGTTGTATTTTCCTGTCCCTGTTAGTTCCATCCAAGTATTTCTACATTTGCCCCAATACGAGAACAAACCCCTTTAGCAGTAAACAACTACATGGTCTGTGTGTCAAACATGGAAGACCTCATGCTCCCTACTAATTTTACTATTGGTTTTATTTTATCGTCCTCAATATCAATAATAAATTACATTATTGGCTAAAATAGGAATTACCCCATTTTCTTCTTTGAATCAGTAGACAGGAGGATGCTTAAACCTGTGAAGATACTTAATACTTTCTCTTAACAGTTCTCCACTCATTCATTCATTCACCAAATATCTGTTGACCACACAACTGTGTGCCAGGCTCCATTGTGGGCTCTTGAGATAAATCAGTGATCAAAGCAAAAGTTTCTATTCTTCAGGCACTTAAATTCCAGGTAAGATATGCATGCCTTACCTGCCCCAGAAGTCTGTGACTTACTTGAGGGAGAAGATGCATTTGTGAGCCTTTCCATGATTTTGCAAAGGTCCATATATTTATTAAAGGAAGATTCAAGTAATCGATGGTGTCAATGTAGGAGGCAGTGACCCAATAACATGAGAGAAATGGGGAGGAGAAGAGCTAACTTGGGATTTGCGCGTCAGGAGGGGCAGTGTGGGTATTAAAGGCCACATACACACACACATGCGGATAATGGAAATAAGACGCTTGTCATCTTTCAACCTTCTCTCACGTCTCTGCATCCCTGACCAAGTAAGAGACTGAAGTATAGAAATTCAAACTGTGGACCTTTATTTAGAGTCAGATAGTTCTCAGTAATAACTGAGGGACTTTGAACAAATTGTATAAACTCTCTAGGCCTCAGCTTCCTCATTTGTAAAGTCAAACTCATAAGTGAGTTGTGTGAGGGTTGAATAAAGGATTACATGTAAAGAGCTTAAAGTAAACATTAGTAAATAATATCAGTCCTTTAGGATAGGATTTTTTTTCTGTCCGACTCAAATGAAGAACCCCAAGGTCAAAAGCAATGTTACTTGTCCATGGTCACGTGGGTCAGCAGGAGAGAGATGCCCTACTCCGACCCCCTAGCTCTGAGATTTCCACTGTATTCCATTTCCTCTCGAGATGTAATTTTCCCAAAACACAAAGCAAGCCAACTGAAAACGGTATATGCATTTGGAAAAAAAAAACAACTGTGAGCAAATATTTAATTCTAGATATGAATAGATTTGCTTTCCATTGTAGGTGAGCAATTTTGAAAGTACTTTCTGTGTTTTCTGGGTCTGAGTAAGTGCATAAATATGTCAAAAGTGATGGGAGCCAAGTTTCTCCCTGTTGAGGAGGGAGGTTAGCTATGAAAGGGGAGAATAAGTTCCTTGTACTGTTGGAGGGGAATTGGAGACGGTATAAATGCATATGTATATATTCTTATAGACACATATAGAAAAATATTTGTATTTATGCAGTTATGTGTATATTCACATCCTCCCTGTGTCTACTAAGGTGACCAAGAAGCTGACTTCTCAGTAGCAATGAGCACCACCTAGTGACAAAACCTGGTTTCTAAATACCATTCCCCACTAAAAAGCACAAGAGCTCCTTGGACAAATACTGGTTCCAAGACTGGTGCAAGGACAGTTCTAGATGAGATTGTCTAACTACTGTGTTGCACACCTAAAGCCAGTACAAAATAATATTGGATTTATACTGTGATTGAAAAATAAAAAATAAATAAATTAGTAAGATGAGCCTGGAACATCTTGTGGGGACAGAAAGCCAGGAAGTGAACAAGAATAATAGAGATATACATCATACCTAATAGAGATATGTATAATAATAAAAATATATCAAATAGGAGCCAGCTTGTGTGGTTCCCACTGGCCAGATCTAGGATGAGTTGGACATAAAAATAAATAATGATCCTCATGGATTATCCATGACTCCGTGCTGACATCAATAAAGTAAAAAATAAAAGAAAGAGCAAACCTCTTCCTTTTAGCACAATATTAACTAATGAATAAGAAAGAATGCCAAAAAGTCCTCATTAGATGTGACACTGGTGGGGGACAGTTTGATGAGGAATAGGATGGTCTTAGCATCTCCCAACAGTTACCTGTTACGTGAGGACAAACAGGGAAATGGTAAGTCTGCCATGGAGAAGCCTGGGAGAGACCACCGCACCACTCACAGGCGTGTGCCAGGGACACTAGCTCATGAAAGCCAGGTGTCTATGTTTCTTCCCAACTCTGCGACCAGTGGTGACACCCTCGTAGCTTGAAACCGGCCATGGTAGAAGTATTTACACTGAAAATTGGCAAATACTATAAATGAGGGACGTTTCCCGCCTCCATCCCCTCCCTGGGGACCAATTATTAAATGTCTTCCAGCACACCGACAATGTCAACCACGAGGTCAAAGGTGTTATCACCAATATTAGGACACGTGGTCCTCGTGTGTGTTAGCTCACAGTGGCCCCCCTGTACTGCTTCTCTGCAGGTACAGCGTGAGTGGCTCTCGGACAGTAAACATGTTATAAATGTCCTCCTAAGTCTTGTCACATCGGTGTGCCATTGGCACGAAGCTCTCTCTATTGTGCTTTAAAGGGGACCTTCTTTTAATCAAAAAGGTGGTATGTCCAAAGTACTGGAACTTCAGTCCGCAGTGCAAAGTGAACTTGGCAGATGGAACTGGTGACTCAGTTCCGCCACTCCCAGGGCCTTGTTCTCAGGTTAGACTTGAGACTCCCGCTGTGTCTGTCCCAGATTAACTGATGGACTTCAGGACCATTAGCAAGCCTTTAATATAGCTGTAAAATTAAACGTGTACCTAAAAATCTTCAATAAGTCACTTTGGCGCTGCAGAATGGGTGTTTCTAAGATAGCAAGATTTAAAGTAATAAATGACGTAGAAAAGTTGAGGATCCAAAATGTCAGGATTATTCTTCAGTCCCTCTTTTTTATGGGATGAGGATATTGTAGACATTTGTAGAAAATATAATCAACCGGAACTATAATTGGAGAGAGGAAGAACTAACCCTCTGTATATACTAGGTCCATGTTTCAGGCCTCTCCAGGGCTTGTCACTCCTTTTAACTCCTAACTGTCATCAAGAAACACTGACATGGGCCATGCATGCCCGTGTGACCACAGGGGACAGGCTAACTTGGAGGAAAGGGTGGATGTTCCTATTCTAGTGTATCTACTCCCTTAAAAATCAGCTCTACTGAGGTAAATTTAAATATTATAAAAATCAAGAGTTATGTGTACAGTTAAATGTATTTTGACAATTACATAGTTTTAACCATAATCATCATGACACGCAACATTTCTATCAGCACAGAAAGTTCCCTTGTGCCTGTCCCCTACCTCCAGGTCCTAGCAGCACTGATCCGTCACCCTGGCATTTAATTTTCGAGAATGTCATATAAATGAAATCATCAGTACGTCCTAGGTGTCTGGCTGCTTTAAGTATGTGCTTTTGAGGTTCATCCCTGCCTTGCAGGTAACAGTAGCTTGTTCCTTTGTATCACTGCCACGGAGAGTACTTCATGGTAAGGCTCTCCTGCAGTTCGTTTCTGCATTTAGCCATTTGCAGACACTTGGGTTGTTTCCAGCTCTTAGCTGGGGTGAACAGATCTTGCAATCTCATTTTAATAACGACCAAGAAGTTCTTTGCCGCCATAGCTTTCATTCTGATTCGTAAAACACGGGGAACCACAAGTCTGGTTAAATGAGGTCATCGTGTTTTGAGAACTGAACGAAAACCAGTTGGGAAAACTGGCTCACCGATCCTTTACGGGTCTCTTAAACCTGGCTGGAAATAACCTTTCAGTTTTTGGGGCTTCGGTAGTTTTCGCCTTCTACGTTTCTTGGGGTGTATTTCGCCTCCTACCTTCTACTTTTGCCACTTTGAATTCCCTTTCAGAGCAAGCACTATGCTGTATTAATCTTTTCTTTTTTTTTTTAGTAGTTACATTTTCTTTTTAAATTTCTGCAAACCAGAAAAAAAATAGTTTCACCATGTTGGGAAGATATGAATGACAAAATAAATTTTATCAATCTTTTTGTTTATAACAAATGCATGGGTTTTTATGTTCTTTTTAAAATTTTTTAAAGATTTTATTACTTTATTGTTGTTCAATTACCCTATTAATCTTTGTTTGCCCCAGTGCCTCGCAGATTGTCTTTCACGTAATAGAGTTATAATAAATATTCCATTGTATTCATTTGGATTTTTCTCTAATCTCTTCCTTGGATATCTAAGTGGTTTTAATTAATTCTTTCAATTCATTATTGCATTCCCCCTAGACGGTTATAAAATAAGTTTCCCTAAATCACAGCATTTCAAATCTCACCTCTGCCTTCACATCACTGACAATGTAATATTTGAGCAGATTTCTAATTATTTAGGACCCTCTTTTTTTCCAACTATAATATGAGAGGATTTGAGTAAACAAATCTGATTCCCCTTCAGTTCTAACATTCTAAGGTTTTTTGAAAAGCCTACTGAGTCCGAAAGAACCTGCGAGGGGAGCAGACGACACAGGGAGAGGGAGAGGGAGGAAGGACATAGGAGAGCAAAAATATGCCAGGTTTTTATGCAATGAAAACTAAAATGTGTATTTTCTTAAGCAGAGTAAAAGAAGCAAACATTGATGGGTAACTCAGCCTTTGTTGGTAACACGTTCTGTAACCTGTTGTGTTAGGAGAACCACAATGGGCATGGATCTTTCTCTTCAGTGAATTTAGGGCATCAGGAATTAGGCAGCTGCTCCTGCTAAAAATGGATGGTGAGGCTGCCACCCCCTTTATGTGGGGGGACATCAGCCCCAGTTGCAAAGGGCAGTCCCCATTATGACTATTGTCTCTGTATTATGAATCATGCCCCTTTTCACTCTCCAATGGGTATCGGTTCTGAGCAATGCATTGTGTGGCCACCCAATTATTAGGGATCTCAGAGCCCTGGGTCTCCCTCCCTGTATCCCCTGCTCTACATTGAGTCTGACATAGGGATGTTAACTCAGAAAAAGGGTCCACGATGCTCTTTTGGGTCTGACTTGCTCAACAGTGTGATCCCTGGCCGGCAATTAGAGCCATCTCTTCTAGGTGCTGTGTTCTACCATGGCTGAAGTTTGTGCCTCCGCACCTGAGACATGAGCAGATTCTCCAGCTTCACATAGGGACTGCAGCCTACCTTCCCAGTGTGGTAAGGGTGTAAGAATGTCCATTCAGTAAACACTCTGCCTACACCCTGTGTACCAAGTACAGGGAACAGGAAGACAGAGATGACAAAGAAGGCAGATGTGTAAACCAGCAAGTGGGATAATGCTGTATTAGTAGGGTGTAAATATGAACGGCATATATTGAGGTTACTGAAAAAAGAATAGTTCCTTTAGGAAAAGAAATGGAAGGGGGGAATTTTCAGTAGGCCTTAAAGGAGTAGTATACACAGAGCAGGGGACAGGGTCTGGGAAGGGGTGGTGATAAAGGGGATGGGGGAGACATCCCAGGAAAACAAAAAGACATGCAATGATCCACGGCCAGAAATACATAGTGTGACTAGGGAGGCAAAACATGTCCTAGTCTGACTATATTTGTCGTGATGTACCAGTTTTGAACTGAGTCTCAGGCAAGACCTTGGAGCAAATCCAAGGGGGTGTCGTTATTAGAAGCACCAGAAGGGACCTTTTTCACATTTTCAGCGTGGACCCCTGATGGTTCCATTTGAGTGAGATGTGGGTGTATTTTCATTCTGGAATCTTACACTACAACATTACCACATGCATTGACCAAGTTCAATACAGGCTTTCCTTATGTTGCTTTATAATTAGAAGCCAGCGACTTGAAGTTCCGCAGCGGTATGGAGACTAGTAGTGATAGCTTTATGGAATTGTTTATTTTTAGTTTGGCAAAGGCAAGGCAGTAAATATCTCAATTAGTAAACTAAAGCAGCATGGATGAGAAATGCCCACAAGGGGATCAGGAGTAGAAAGAGCTGAGCCAGTGAGTTGAAGGAAACCCTTGTCTCATTTACTCATATTTAGAGCACGAAGAACCAACAATGTGCGCACGCATGTGCAGTGTTGGCACCCTTGGTGCGGCCCGCCGGGAGGCCGTTCATACCCTGCAGGTTCTAGTGTTTAGGAAATCTCCCTTTTCAGGAGTCCCTGTGATTGGATACTGACCATGGGGTCCCAATGGGTTGAGTCAATATCCAGTCACAGTGGGATGGCATAGTGTCTTTGACTATGTAAGCTCCTTACCCTGCAGTTTTAATATGACCCAAAAAGGGACTTTATGATGAAGTGCTGGGGAGGTGATTCATTTCATATTCATACACGCATGCACACACACACACATATTTACATTATCTGGCCCAGTGTGTGAAAATATTTAACATGTGGCACTGCAGAATCCTTTACTTGCCTCTAGATAGCATCTCCTGCATTATAGTGGAGATTCCATTTCAAGTTTGGGAGGAAAAGTAGGGACAATCTTCAAAGCTTCGTTTCCAGAATTTCAGGTTGGGTGTATGGAGCCGTGCTATTCCTGTAATTCCAGAGTCTTGGGGGAACATTCACCAGTCAGATAAGACTCAGAAGTGGCTCAAAACACTAAGAATGTTACAGTGGAAGGAGTCTGTGTTGTGAAGTTACCAAATACCATTACTTTCCAATTTTTAACGTTGCATACTTAGTCCATTTGGATTGATGGTACGTATTTAACATTGTATGCAACGTCCTTTGGGTTTTCTCCCTGAATGGGGGTCAGGGGTGAGTGGAAAGACCAATGATGTCTTCTTACGCTGAACAATTACTGCAAATCAGCTCTCTGTGGTCTGCAGGGGAAAAGATGGGGGCGCGTACACCTGTAGACTGAATTTCTGTCTGTCTCCTCTCTGCTTTGTAGACTGGAAAAAGAGAGCATTCAGCAGAGCTTTAGCAACGAAGCAAAGGCCCAAGCCCTTCAGGCCCGGCAAAGAGAGCAGGAGCTGACACAGAAGATACAGCAAATGGAGGCCCAGCATGACAAAACTGGTAGGTGGTGGGGAGAGATTAGAGCCGGGGCGCAGGCTCCCGAGCCAGGCCCACGCCTTACTGTGAAATGACATCAGGAACACCTGTAACCTTTGGCTGGCCGAAGGGAGCAGATGCTAACTACACCGGAGATTCCGAATTACATATTAGTTAGCGTTTAAAAGAGAAAATGGAAAGTATTGCCCACTGTCTGTTGATTTCAGAGTGCTGCTCTCACATCTGCTGCACCATCTGGATTATGAGTTTATTTACCTGTGTTCAAGAAACGTAAAGCTGAGAGAGACCACAACAAAGTAGAAAAACAAAGGGCTTGTTTTTGGCTGGGTTTTCAGGCACACATGTTATATAAAGAAAATAGCATCAGAAGCTCTGCGGGAAATGCTCTGAGCTTACAGTTAAAGTCTCCTGAATAGCATTGAACAGTTCCCACAGCACACACATTATAGCTACTCTAAAAGCCTAATGAGTTTGCTTCAGCATCCAAACTGGAGAAAAGCTTTAGCCATTAATCGGTTCTTAATTCACTGTCGCAGCTGGATGTGATTCAGTGGCTCCAAATTGATATGTTCCTTTATTTAATCTTTGCAGCCTCGAACATTTTTAGCATTTGTATGATGCCCCCACCTCCCCCAGCCCAGCCGAGAGTGATGTTTAATCCTTTGCGTTCAAGTTCTCACAACTGCTGTTAAAATTCACTAATACAAGGCATTGACCACAGCTGGCAGCTTGGCTAAAAATTGCCATCTTTCATCACATTGGCGCTATTCTGCAGGCTGAGTTGGCCAGTAACTCCTTACCTTTCATTTGAAAGTAAAATGCACTTTGAAAACAGGCAGTTTGATGTGCTCAGTCGGAGCATTCTGTGGTTCTTTTCACTTCTGAGTTGGGTGTTCGCAGACAGTGTGAGTCAAAACAAGACACTGCCACTCATTATGATTCCACACCACGCACTCGGGCTGATTGTCCTATTAAAACCAAAGTTTAATTGATCCCGTCGCTTCCAGAAAAACGTGGCTTACTTTTTAGCGCTTTAATTTATTTTGCTTTGTGTGTGCTATCTGCTTTTCGTGCTAAAATTGAAAAGGAATAAAGGACCCTACACTTGAAAGTAATTTTCGCATCATTTAGTGGGTGCCGCGTTTGATGGCACGGCAATAACGTACTGCTTACCCCGCATCACAGGTGAAAAATTGCTAACGTGAAATTCACCAGATCGTCTCTTTACTTATGAAAAAATGAAATTTCACCAGACTTATTAGATGTTTTTCACCAAAAAAAAAAGGAGGAAGTTACAGGCTAAGTTATTGTTTATAAGCAGCATTCTTAGCAGTCGGAGCATTTGGACCTCTGAGCGAGATAAGAGTGTGCGACTGTTAGAACCATCTTCACGGCACTTCCGTTTACATTGCGGAAAAATACCACACTGTCTTCAATTCCTTTGACCAGATCTCCACGGAAGCTTATACCTTTGAGAATGAAATCAAATTACGTGTTTCACCCCACCCTTGTCATTAGACAAGCATGTGCCAGATTGGGGGGGTAAGGAAATACGTGAGCAAACGTGAAGTGGGAAGCATGAATTATAGTACAGGAGAGAGCTACTCAATATCTTAGTTTTTGATGATCTGATTATAATAAGTTTTAACACTCTATAGTAAAATTGTCAAAATAAAATATAATGGCTTGCCTATGACAAGATATTATAAGCATGTATGATTCTACCGTGGTATGGGATGATCTGTGAACATGTTAAAACATTGCACCAAGCTGGTGTGATCAAAAATGTCTCTGGTGAGTCAAAATTCTAAAAATAAATGTCTCACAAGATTTAGTGTCTTCCCAGGTGACTTGGGACTTTGACTGTGACCCAGTAGCTAATGGGGAATGTGCTTTTACCACTCTGCATATGGAAGCCCTGCAGAGTCGCATCCATAAACATCTTATACTGGTGGGGGGTTTATTGTTATTTCTAGAAAATGAACAATATTCACTGCTGACCTCCCAGAACACATTTTTGACAAAGTTAAAGGAAGAGTGCTGTACGTTAGCCAAGAAACTGGAACAAATCTCTCAAAAAAGCAGGTAGGTAATGTTACATAATATTTTCAGAGCCCTGTTTGTTTAAATCCTGTCATTTCTTCGCTTAAAAAGACAGCATTTCCACTCTTTGGTAGTCAAACGTCAAAACCAGACACAGTAGCCCCTCCTTATCTACAGTTCACTTTTTGCAGTATAACAGGTCGCTGTGGTCAACCGTGGGCTGAAAATTTTAAATGGAGAACTCCAGAAATAAATAATTCATCGGTTTTAAATTGCATGCAGGCCCGAGTCAAAATCTGTGGCAAAATCTGGAGCAGCCCCACTCTGTCTGTCCCACCTGGGACGGGAGCTGTTTCTTTGTCCAGCCCTGTCTGAACTGTATGTGACCCTGCCCCTTAGGCACTTAGTAGTCATCTCCACTGTCAAATCAGCTGTTGAGGTCCCCCAGTGCATGTGTCCAGGGCACCCCATTTTACTTAGTGATGGCCCCAAGGTGCAAACGCAGCGGCGCTGGCACTGTGAGTGCACCAGAGAGGAGCTGTGAATGCCTCCCTTAGGAGAAACTGTGAGCCCGGTACAATAAGCAGTTTTTGAGAGACTGGGAGAGTGAAAGAGACCACACTCCCATAATTTTTATTACAGTACATTGTCATCATTGTTCTCTTTTACTCTTGTTGCTGTTAATCTCTTACTGTGCCTGGCATGTCAGTTACGTTCCATCATAGGTATGTATGTACAGGAAGGGACACTTTTTTCAGGCATCCACTGGGGGTCATGGAACACACCTACGCTATGTGTTGACATGCCTCTTGGGAAAGCAGTTTCCCTGTATGAACATTTTCTTCATTGCCCATATAGAGCCTTGGTGTGTTTTCGTGATTTTGCGTACATACTGTTATTTGACATCTTTTAGTGGTTAGGATTGAAAATTACGAAATTTCAGAACTCAAAGGCCAAGACAGCAATTATTCTGATACAGGACGCAGATAAATCAAGCTGTTTTAAAGTCTTATGTTGATACATGTAGCACATTTAATCTATTAGCACGGTTCTCTTTAGCTAAAAACACACAAAAGGTATCTTTAGGCCACATTATAATAGAGGATGTGTATATAGAGAAACGAAAGGTAATACTTTGAAATAAATGAACTAACACCATCCTTCCCTTCTCTTTATAAAATTGTTTTATTTTAATAAAATAGCTATCATGAATTTTATCTGGACACTGCTCTTTTATAAATCCACCGATTGGGATCTTAATGAGTTTTTTCTGCACACTTTCTAATTAGATTATCTCAATGAATGAATTACTTTATAATCTAAATTGTAAGAAGCCTGAGTTCTCATCTCAGCTCTGACGTAACTGCATAAGCTCAGCCGTTTCCTTGACCTGCCTGACCTGCGGGTTCCTCGTGCAGATGAACAGTATTGGACAGAATCCTCTGGCTAAACTATTAAAGGCAACATTCACCTAATTAGCTAGATAGCAAATGTCCCACTACACTCTAACCTAATGAAAAAGTGAGCTGTATATTTTGTCTTTTGTATTTTTCTGAAGCTCACTTAGATCTACACAGAGAAAGCTCTCTGGCTCACAAGCACACCTACTGACTTCGGTATCTCATTCAGAAAGAATTTCCGGGTGGATCAGAACGTCTGGTCACTCTGAGCCCTACCTTGGCTCCCTCCATCAATGAGCTGGCTGAGCCAATAGAATCCTAATCTCTGAATCTTTTGGGGGAATCAGAAGGCTTTTGAATCCAGTTCTTTCTGCTCACAAGAAGGCAGAGGCTCCTATAACCACTGAGAACATGCCTGATATTTGCTCCTTCTTAGCAATACTAATTAAATGTTTTGTTTGGGTACAGAAAAAGCTCAGGGTGCCACAATACCAGATATTTTCAGGAATTCTGGCAAGGGAACCCACATTTTGTCTTGAAAGAGACTCACAAAATATCAACAGTAGCTATTCCTAACCAGAAATATTTGATTTGCCTCACATGCATCCAAACAAACTGGATTATATAATCTAAGAAAAAATTATATTGATCAGGGGTTTACAACATTGTATTATTTTAAGATTGCTTTGTAACTGATTATTGATTAATTATCTTGCTTGCTAAGGAGGCATACTTTAGGAAATTGAAGTGGATAAAACAGAAAGGGGTGCTGTGTGCTTGGTATATATTATTTAGTTCTCACAGTAACTGGACGCAGGAATTATATTCTTTTAGACGAGGAAACCAGTCCTCAGAGGGTTTAATGGCCAGCAAGTGGGAGAACTGGAGTCCTAACTTAGGTATTTCTGGCTCCAAAGCCTCTGATCTTGCTTACAATAAGTGCAGTATTTTAAATCTATTACTAAAGAAAACCCAGGCCAAAGTAGTTATGATGGGGAAGTTTGGGGGGGGGGATTAATCTTTAAATTCCCATGGAGAAGTGGGCATACTTGGCAGGTGAGGGTTAACCTATGAACCTGGGTTTACCTGTGCCTGTCCCTCTAGGCCTCCTTCATCCTGCTCTAGATCTATTAACTTACCCCGTGCTGGTCGAGTGAACTTGAACCTCAACCCCTCTCCTCTTGCTTCTGATTCCTCTAGCTCTTGACCACTATTTTGTAAATTGAATGTGTTCCTTTTTATCTGGCACACAGATGGCACTCAATCTACATTTGTTGCATGCATGCATGCATGCATGAATGAATGAATGATGAATGAATTGAATGAATGAAACAGTGTGGTGCTACCCCTGTATCCTGATCTGACTCTGGTTCCAGCCTGTTTCTTTGTTGATGACACGGCCAATGTGCAGTGAAAACGCTTTGGAATTCAGAAAGAACGAGGTTGGAATCCTGCTCTGCCACTTAGCTTTGTTAACTTTGGGTACACTGCCTAATCTCTCCAGACTTCCGCTGCTCATCTCTAAGCACGTTTTTAAAACCATGTTCAGGATTGTTGTGGGAATTGGGCATTTAGAGAGAGATACATAGGCACATGTACAGATATAAAGCGCCTAGTACACAGCACAGGACACAGAAATAGGTGCTCAAGTTGTCACTGATGGCATTGTTTTAAGGGTCTTGGCTGGCAATTTGGACATCACTTCACCTAGCTATTATTGTTTGTGCCAGGGTGTGAGTACCATTTCCTGACAGACATACAGGATGTAGTACAACGAAAACCTTTATATTAAAGGCAAAGCAGGGTCAGGAAAATGTGGATCTGATTGTCACTCAGGTCTTGCTCTGGCCAATGCCTTGTTCTGTAAATCTGAAGAATTGACTAGGCATCTCCTGTAACTTCACCAGATAATCTAAAACTAAGGCCTGGCACGTAGGAACCCCTCGATAAATGTTCCTTATTATTGTAAAACTGGAAAAGGCTTCTAAACTTTATAAAGTTGGATCTCACAAAAAAGCAATACTAAGGGTAAATTGTGATTTCAGGGTTTTATTTGTTTACTCTTAAATTTCTTGATCCAGCCTCATTCCCCACCCCACCCCCGCCCGGCTGTACACAGACTATGAAATTTTCAAAATTTCTGCAAAATTTAACATTGCATTTTAATACTGCTTTCTGCTTTGAAACCACCTGTAAAACTTGAAGAGCTCAGTGTGTTTCTTTTTAAATACAAGTTATAAACATATTAAGCCCTC
Source organism: Macrotus californicus (assembly GCA_007922815.1). Lineage (NCBI taxonomy): Eukaryota > Metazoa > Chordata > Mammalia > Chiroptera > Phyllostomidae > Macrotus > Macrotus californicus. The sequence continues at coordinate 36,105 of VMDR010001686.1, forward strand.
GAGAAGCCGTCCAGGACTAACCCTTTACACACTCTACCAAACTTTGGGGACACGTAATTTCCCCTGTACTCTGAGGTACAGAGAGCTTGGAGTTTTTTGAGCTTTCTAAAGAATTGTCAAAGTGAAAGCTCAGTCTCCCAAATAATTATTTAAACCACATGGCACTTTTAATCCAGGCTTGCTTCTGATTACTACAGTACAGTTTCCCCTGCAAGTGGGTGTACTTACTTGGTATTTGTCAACAGTTAAAAGCAAGTTTTTATTGCTCCCCTTTTCTCACTAGTGACATTTCTCTAAGAGTTTCATGTTATTCAAAATCCCATACTAAAGTGATGGATGCATACCATTCAAAATTCCCTTTTTTTTTCTTTTTTAACTCACAGATCTAGTCATTTGACTAGAGTCATGCAGAGAGACTAGGAAAGCTGGCAATCTGGGCTCATAGCTCCTGTGCACTGGAACTCCACTCCAGCCTCACAGGAAGGTGCATAGAAATGGTCCCCTCGTGCGTGCATGTGCGTGTGTGCATGTGCGTGTGTGTCTGTTGTGTGGGTTTTCTCCCCAAGTCGACACTGCAGCAGTGTGTGTTGCTGCGTTCCCTGGAAGCCCTCTACCGTGATTAGCACCGTACTTCCTGCACCTTGCGCCTCGCACACTGTTCGTGTGGTGCCCCTAACCTGAGGCTCTGTGAATGGCACGTCCCGTTTTAAAACTAAAAACGAGCTGCCGATCCTGTGCATTTTATATAGCTTGTGTCTGACCATGAGGCAGGAGAATTAATTTCATCTTCTTTTCCATTGGCACCAGACAGACATTCTGGTTGATTTCCGCTGTAGCTCACAAAAACTTCAGCATCCCTTTCATCTTTATTGCGTGGGGCTCTGAGAGTTTACCACAGTTATAGGATTGTTTTTGAACTTGGTAAGTGGAGATATTTAAATACCTTTGGTGCTACCGTGATTTTTTTTTTTTTTTAATCAAAGTGAAGGAAACATTCCCTCTCCCCGGGCACTTAGATGAATCAGCGGTGCAACGTTTGCAGAGCATTTTGCAGCGTGAACTGAAACGGGCCTGAGAAGAGCTCGGAAGGGCTGGGCGCTGGCTAGGAGCGAGCCTCAGCCAGCTGCAGGGTGGAGCTCAGACACGTGCTGGGTCTCAGCCGCTCAACACTTGCACTTGCACGTTGAAAAAAGAACAGGCTCTAGAGCGCAGAACCGGGGGCGGCGCGGTTTCGCGTCTCTCTTTTCCATCACTGTCGCTTTCCGGGTTGCTAGGCTCGTGGATTGATGTCTCACCCTGCCTATTGTGTATTGGTGATTTGCGTTTTGTAATTAAGAGGAACAATGGGAGTCCACTGGGTCTCGTTATATATAATGGTTGGTTTAATTTGTTTCACTTCTATCTTGTTAATTGTAAATTGATCATTAAGATTTGAATTCTAATCTGTCACCAGGGTTGTGGGTATTGAGGCTAGAGCAATGATCCTGGTTTTAATCACTGATGATGAGAAACAAATTTTATAATTTTGGTACATATTGCAGTTCATATATTTTAACACTGTATTTTATGGTGCTATAAATATTGTTAAATGACTTTTAGGGTAGTTTTACTGTGTGGACTATAATGTATAAATTATATTACTGGTTTGGCAACAGTAGGGTATCCAACTGTGTGAGTTTAATTGAAGTAAAGAACACACACCCGGTTGAACTAGTTTTTTCCCCTTGCATGTTTCCATGTCAGGTTCGAATGCTACAAAAATTATATTCTGCAAGGGGGGACTGATATCGGCCTCTGATAACTGTTACCAAAAGTCAAATGAGAATCTAATGGAATAAAAAATTAAGGGGTCATGTTTTCTCTTAAAAAGCAATTATCACTGTAATCCTAATGACAGCAGTAAAATATTATTATATTTCATGCCAATGCAATTACACAATGGAACTGGTGTATAAAAATGCAGGGAAAAGTTCATGTTTCTGTCCAGCCAGAAAGCACCTAAATTTTCTGTGGAAATGAATTAGAGTCAATTATCCTTTTTATACGACCAGGGTAATCATGCCACAGATGCAATCCCAAACTAACAGAGAAACTTGTGAGTTTATTCTTTCAACTTTGCAAACGACTAGCTCATTAAATATGCCGTGGGCTCTAGGCAGAGGAAAAAATGATATCCGTGTACATGTATCAAATTTTTATTGTACATTGGAAGTTGGTAGTCAAATTCTCATGATAAACAAAGAAAAAAAAAGCCCAAAAATATGCAAAGCAGAAAAAATACGGTAGCAATAAAATACCTGATAGTTATGTACCTTACAAATAACATATTTTTGTGATCCTGTGATAAGGTGTTCTCAATATAAGGCATTTGGATGTAAATACAAAGAAGAATGAAGGGAAAAATTTCCTGTGACATTACCATCCAACTAACTACTATCAACTATTGACATGTTTCCTTTCAATCATTTTCTATGCGCATGTAAATACATATATAACATCCGTGTACATTGTGAGTGAGATTATACTGTAAATACAGGTTTGCATTCTGCTTTACCACTTGATATTACCCAGGGAACATTTTTCTATGTCCCTAAATACTTTGGAAATATAATTTTAATTGAGTCATTTGTATTCATAAGACATTTAAGATGTTTCCAATTTTTAACGGTTATGAATAACATAATAATTGTGTACATAAGTCTGAATTTTGCATGATTCCCTTAGTGGAGGTGCCTCGAAGCGGGTGGCTAGCCCAAAGATAGGAACCGGGTTAATGTGAGTGACCTGTGTTCCGGCCGCTGTTCATGCACTCAGGCAGGTGCTGCTTGGCCGAGCCACGCTGTTCCACAGAGCAGTGCTGCAATGGCCACTGTGATTTTTCTGGAAAAGTTTTGTATTTTTATATTATAAAATCTATGTTTCCCTCGTGGTTTTTCTTTTAAAAAGTGACTTTTTTTCCTGGGAAAGTACCTAAGAACAGATACTCTTGTGCATTGTTTCCTCATTTGGTTTAACGATATTTTTTTTGTCCTTTCAGAATTTTATTTCAGTGCATATTATGATAGGGGATGTGAATCTTGGAAGAAGGCTCAATTAATGTCTCAGAAAACTGCCCCTAAATTCTTTTGTATCATGTGGGATTTGTTGAGAGGAGAAATGTTAAGTCATTATTAATTGATTTAGACTATTTCAAATATAGGTAAATTCTTATTAGGAGAAGCAAATGCAGATTAAGTGTTTGATCCGAGCTTGAAAATGAGATAATTCAGGCCCCCGCATATAATCTAGGAAGAAAGATGAGGCCTGGAAGTGCAACTCCGAGGAATAAATTACAGGCTAATGTATGCACAAAAGCTAGGGGTAGCTTCAGAAAACGTGCTGACATATTCAGAGCTGCAAGGTATTAATCAGGGTGGGCTTCCTGTGATGGGACCCCTGAACCAAAATGAAAACAAAGTGAGGACCAAGAGGCACTAACAGGGAGAGATAGCTTCCTCCGTGGGGGGCGGGGGGGGGGCAGCGAGGTCCTTGGGACGAACTCCCTTGGCAGCCCCCGAGCTGTTCTTGACCAGGATGAGCAAGCAGGCTCTCTCCCCTAACGGAGGAATCCTTTCTTTGGAAGGGAGATAACTTTACATCAAGTATCTTACTTAAACTTCAACAAACAAGCCAATTGTTAACTCATTTTAAAATGCAAGAGGTTTCAAGCCTCAGTTCTAACCCTATGAGGCAGTGGATCATGAAAAGATGGGGATAGTGGGGGCAATATTTAATTAAAAGAAGGACAAGATTATAATTTTTCTTGGACAAACATCTTTCTGATCTTCAAATTTTGAGATTCCAGAGAGGTATCCAAGATCCTGAAAAGGTAACATATGTCCTGAGGGACACCAGCCTTCGCCACAGTGGATGTCTACAATTGCAGATGGAACATGTAGAGACAGAGAGCAGATTGGGGGAGTGGTACCTGACAAAGCCCAAGTAGGGGGAGGTAATTGTGAAGGTCTACTGAAGCAAGCCGATGTGCTCCCAGGCTTTCAGAAAACCTTGGGAGGCAGGGGGAGCACACAGGACTGAATCCAAAATCAGTTTCACCCCTGCCCCTTGCAGCCAGGTCACTGTCCCTCTTCTACTCAGAAAACCAGGGGCTTCTTCTCTGGAGAGATTCAACCAGCAGGCTCTGGTTAAAATAGGGGCGCTGAAGTTAGAATAGGGGGATTAAGAGAAAGTCTGTATCCTGAGAGGTGAGGTCACCAGCCCTCCATTTCCACCCAGCTCCCAGGACGCTGACGGTCCAGGTGTGCAGAGCAAGTGGGAACTTGGAGTCCCCTTCTCTTGAGAAACAGAATGGCCACAGCAGAAAGAATTACAAATACTGGTATTGGGGATCTCCCATCGGAAAAGATGGTTTGCCGCTCAGTCACTCGACACTAAAGCCCGCATGTTCAGGGAAGATAAATGTACATGAATGCAAATGTAATCATAGAATACCACTTAGACAACAAGGACCAATACGTAGGTAGTCATTACAGCATAAATACTGGTAACAGTTTAAGCACCAGCTGAAATGCTGACAATGACATTGACAGGGTGGAGATGCAGGCATATGAAAGATTTTAATCTTCATCTACCACAATGAAATTTCTTAACTGTTGGAACACGAGTTATTGGTAGAAGCAAATTAAGAAATACAGAGATAAATACCAAAAGAAATAGCTTTAAAAATATTGACAGCGCTTGTCACTGCTCAGCTGAATGGAGGCGTCAAGGGGTAGAGGACTGCCATTCTTCAATATTATGCCTTTTGGAACTGTATGATTTTAATCACGTGCCATTATATTAGCTATGGTAATTAAAAGAAACTATCCTCTATCATAGAAACTGGGCCAGGGGTTGCTCCTTTTACAGCATGGTGGCTGGCCTGCAGTAGGCACTCAGTAAATATTCGGTGAACGAATGATAGTCTTTTTAAAAAGGGGTTTGGTCATCACCATTTTTGTCTTGTTCTTTGGAGAGGCCGTCTCATTTAGTGTGAGTCGTCACCCCTCCATCTGCCCACCACCTGTGTCCCTACAGTAGCGATCCCTCTCCTAGAAATTTTGCAATTGCTGCAATATTCTATTTTATGCAACATTTTTATTTACAGATACGTTTAAATCTGGAGTTTAAGATAGCGTTAAGTCTGTACAATCCAAACGTGCTCTAGTAGTAAGAACCTTTAACATCTCTTGTTTCTGTGTTTTCACTTCTCTAGATCTGAAATAGCTCAGCTCAGTCAAGAAAAAAGGTACACGTGTGACAAGCTGAAAAGGCTCCAGAGGAGAAATGGGGAACTGGAGGAGCAGTGTGTCCAGCACGGGAGACTGCATGAGATGATGAAGCAAAGGTAATGCGGCTTTAACAGCCAGCCGACGTGCCGGATGTGGCATGTGTGCGGTCCATAGGCAGAGCGGGAACTGCTGCAGAGTTAATAGACTTCGCGATCAATCACTAGGCCACTTAATGGACATGCTCAGAATCTAATCCTTTTCGGTATCTGTGCTTCCTCCACTTAGGTTGTTCTTGTGATATACCAAGAGCAGTGCACATCCCCTCTTCATTGTCCTCTAAAGACATAGAATCACACAGAATTTAGAACCCCAGAAAAACCATCCACCACTAAGGTGTACGTTAGTAATGCGATGTGGAGGAACTTCAAAACTTCTCTAGAACTCAGGTGGTACATGTTTTCTTTTTTTGTAAGATAAAACATGTTATAGGCCCAAGAGGGTTGCAGATCCAATCAGAGGCTGTATTGATAGTATCGCGGGAGTCAGGATTGGACTGTCAACTCTCTGGTTCTTCCCAGCGGGGGTACTTGGAGCAGTAACTTAAACTCTCTGAGCATCAGTGTCATCATCTCTGAATTGGGGCTAACAATACCTACTTCGCGGTTTAACGTAAAGATCAACTATAATATGTGTAAAGCACATAGTTCATAATGGCCATCAGCAAACAGCACCAGTGATGTTTACTCTCTTTTCCTAGAGGAAGAAACTCGGGCTCAGAGAGACTAATGAATTTGCTCAAGGTGACCTTAAGTGGTCGGGTTCAAACGTGAATCTTGATCTTTTGACTCCAAATTCCTTTCCTTTCCTGTGCAGTGCTTTTGCTTATGAACACAGCCCTTTATTGTTTCCTGTAAATGTGTCATTTATAATTTCTGTGTAATGATGGACTCCCGGGGGGGGAAGGCGGCGAGGGAACCAGTATTTGACACCACACAGTAAAGAGGTTTCCATAGATCTGACCTATCAGTAGGAGTCACCCTCCCGGGGAGAGGGGTCCCTTAGCCTCCAGCTCCCATCCCAGCCCCCCTCCCCCCACACCCCATGCCTTCTCTGTTTCAAAACCAACTGTTGCTTTAATGGAGGGGAAATGAAAATGTATATAGGCTCCTTTTATTGTTTCGTGTTTTTAATTTAAAGTAAACGTAGAGTCCTCAGGGTTGGGGGCCACTAACCACTTTGATCCCTTGCTCTGTTGCACAGAAGAAAGGAAGTCAGAAAATGGCAGAGTTCTTCAGTCACCGAAGTACTAAACTATGAGTATGTTTGCGGAGTAATAATCATTCATTTACTGGCTCATTAAATTGTTTGCTTGAGCCCAGGCAGGCCAGGGGTCAGCAAACTTTCTGGAAAAGGCCAGAGAGGAAACTATTTTAGGCCTTGGGGGCCACACATGGTCTGGGTCACAGTTGTCTTTGTTTTGATTTTATCTTTATTTTTTACAACGCTTTAAAGAGCAAAAACCATTCTGAGCTAGAGGGCCAGCAAAACAAGCAAGAGGATCAGTTTGCTCTTGGGCTGTAATTTGCCCCTACGCTAGGCAAGGAAGGCATCTTTCTAAATACTGCTTTTCTTACATTTGGATATTGCTTTAGAGTTCTCAAAACACACTCACACATATTGTCTCACCTCAGAACAAAACTGGAAAGTAGCTGTGATTCTCACTGCCATTTCCAGATGAAGAACTAAGGCTCAGAAAGATAAAGTGCCCAACCGAAAGTCGGAGAGCAAATTAATCATTCCCTCATTCAACGAATATTTATTGATTGCTACTCTGTATGTGTCATGCTCTTTACCACATGCGGAAAATAAACTAGCAAGGTGAATATAGTTTCAGTCTCACAGGGGAGCTGGAAGAACTTCCAACCCTGTAGGGAGGGTGGATGTCGACAAAAGAATTTTATAACTAACTAATTTATTGTAGTAATGATCATTTCTAGGAAAGGGAAATCGACTTTGTGGTGCAAGCACATTTTCTAAGGGGATTGATCCTGACCAGGAGAAATTTCAATGAGAAAATAGCACTTGAAACAAATCTGCCAGCGGCAGGGTCGAGACTGCTGGCCTTTGAGGGCAGGAGCCGGCAACCCGTGCCCGAACCCACAGCCGCTTTGCACAGGAACGTGGCCAGGCTCATTCACTTCCGAGTCTGCAGCTGCCTCCACACCCCAAGGTCAGAGCTGAGTAGCTGGGTCACGGACTGCGACCTGCTGGCCCATGAGCCTAAAATATTTACTACCTAAAAAGTTTGCCAGCTCCTGTTCTAAGAAAACTCTGAAAGTGGAGGTCCTGAGGTAGTCCTTCCAGGGAAGGGAAGAGACTGCGTTTACCACAAAGAATAAGGGAAAGAATGGCATAGGATGAGGCTGGAGAGGCAGGCCAGGCCCAGACCTAAAGGCGGGGCCTTGAAGTTTTTATTATTGACTACCCTATTCCAAAAGGGAAGAAATTCAAAGGTCTTTCAGAAAATAAAAGAGAATGATGTGATCCAATTTGCATTTAAAAATAGCACTGCAGCTTCAGAGCGGACAACGGATTGGATCGGGGGCACGGTGCTCACACAAGGCCAGGCAGGGAGCTAGCGGGGCAGTTAGTCAAGCGGTGGCAATGGTTCTGACTTGGGGGGACCATATGGTGATGCAGGGAAAAGTGAACAGACTGGCGAAATATTTAGGAAGCTTAATCAACAGGACTTGCTGATTGATTGGTCGTGTTGGGTAGAGAAAGAGGGCATGTCAAGGATGACACCCATATTTCTGACATGAGCAGTGGCGCCACTTTCTGAGGACTGGAGGACACTCAGAAGAAGCAAGTTTCTGGCTGAGATGGTCTGGGTTTGGGATGAGACCAAGGGCTAGGTTTTGGCCGTGTTCGAATGGATTTGTTGAATGAACAGGTGTGCATAAGGCCCTGAACTTGGGAGAAATGTCTGGGCTAGAGACAGAAGTCACCCTTAGTCTCTAGAGGATACTTGTAACCTTGGGAGTAAATGAGGTTACCCAGAAAGAAGATCAAGAAGAAAGAAGGGCTTACTGAGTCCTCGAGAACACCACTATTTTTAAAGGTAAAGTAGAGGTTGGCAAAAGAGATGGGGGTCAAGGAACCTGAGGAGTAAGTGCAGACTGGAGGAGCATGTTGTCACTGTGACCACGATGGCTAAGGGATGGAAATGCTTCCAGAAAGAGGAAGTGACCGACCACGTGCTGCCACCGAGAGAGTTAACAAGTCGGAAAAGCAGCCATCGGGCTGAACGAGTGGACACGACTGGTCATGCCGAGAAAAATATTTTCAGTAGGAGATTAAGAGCAGAAACCACATTAAAGTGGACTGAAAAGTGAGTGTGAGCTGAAGAACTGAAACAGCAGATTTAAACCCCTCTTTCATGAGATTTGACTAAGGGAAAAGGGAAAATGAGAGAAACAGGCCAGCCTACTGGTGGTGAGACAATGGTTTGGGAGGGACATTCTGGAGCAGGAAATTTTTTGTGTTAAGCCAGAGTAGATGGGAAAGTATGAAATTCTGATTGTCAAGAATATTAAAGGTGTGAAGTCAAATGACGCTTTCCAGCTGCCGGTTTGGAACTCCTGGTGTCCGCAGGGGCAGCCCAAGAAATTCTTGTTCAAGATAGCAATAGCATTTTTTCCTAGTTATGTTTTAGACTTGAGTATTGGCTTGCATATTTCCCTAGGCTATAGAGCCATTGAGAGCTGCAGCGCATACCCAGGTAACAAGCCCTGGAGTGGGTGACAACCCACTGGGCCATTTCGTGTAGTCTCATGAGGTCAAGTACCACGTCCCCAACACCAGCAATCCTGGTGGTTTGTCAGTTACACAGTTTTACATAGTTTTCTTCTTTCTTATATGAATTTGTTACCTAAATTATATGCATGGAAAGCATGGACTGAAGACACGAAGCTGCTGGTTGAAAGGTAACAAACCGATAAAGAGTTTAAGATTGATGTCTGCTATAAAGTAATCTCAGAATGGTCTTTGGTCAATCTGTCGCTTCTATTTCTCTAATAGGACATGTATCCTTCAAAAGAAAGTTGAAATAGGAAATAGAATATTGATTTTTATGTGATTTGGCACTTCATATTTGGGGGAATTAAGACTATTCACCATTTTCAGAAAAATACTCGAAAATAGAAGCCTGGAAGCTGAGACTTCATTTCCTCATTAAAAAAAAATAAGACAAAATATTGGCAGTAGAATCCGACAACGCTGAAAAAGAATTGTGCACCACAACCAAGAAGGGTTTACCCTGGCCGGTACAACATTTGAAAATAAGTTAATGTAATCTGCCATGTCAATAGGCTAAAAATGAAAAATTACATGATCATATCAATAGGTGCGGAAAAAAAATTTGAGAAAATCCAAAGCCCATTTATGATTAAAAAAAAAAACAACTCTCAGTAAACTACAATAAAAACAGAGGGAAACTTCTCCAACATGATAAAGAATATCTACAAAAAAAAAAAAACCCTACAGCTAACATCATACTTAATGCTGAGAAACTCGAAGCTTCCCCACTAAGGTCAGGTTCAAGGCAGGGATGTTTGCTCTCATGACTCATTTTCAACATCACACCGGAAGTTATAACTAATGTGATGAGGAAAGATATGCAGATTGGAAAGGAAGACAGCAAACTGTCTTTGTTCACAGATGACATGATCACCTGTGTAGAAGGTATGAAAAAAATCAACAAAAAAACTTGTGGAACTAGTCATTTTAAAAGGGTTGCAGGATATAAGGTGACTACAGAAAAAAATCAATCACTTTCCTATACAGCAGCAATGAGCAAGTGGAATTTAAAATTAAAAACACAATACCATCTACATTAACACCCGCCCCCCAAAACGAAATACCTAGGTATAAATCTAGCAAAATATGTATAAGATCTGTATGAGGAAAACTATAAAATTCTGATGAAAGAAATCAATGAAGAACTAAAGAAATGGAGAGATATTCCATGTTCATGAATAAGAAGAAAAACACAAAAAGCAATACACAAAACAATAAAACGTGTAGAAGATAGCCTAGGTGACCTCGGTATGGCGATGGCTTTTTAGATGCAGCACCAAAGGCGTGATCTCATTCACTGCTGGTGGGAGTGCAAAATGGTACGGTCCCTTCTGAAGGCAGTTTGGTGATTTCTTACAAAACTAAACATATGATCCAGCAGTCACACTCCTTGACATTTACCCCAAAGAGTTAAACACTTTTGTCCCCCTCCCAAAACCTGCACGTGGATGTCCATAACTACTGTGCTCCCAGTTGCCAAGACTTGGAAGCGACCGAGAGGACTCTTAGCAGAATACCGAGAATGTGAACGCCCTGTTTCCAGCCACCTCCAGACACAGCTTGAGCTGCATGTGATGCCACACGAGCCTCGATAGCTTGACCTCCCACGACTTGGGGGAGGGACATTTTGTTCTTGTTGCACTATCAGGGTTGTACTTGAGACCGTCCTGGTCTTCAAATGCCGCTATTTGTGCCTTTAATTATAAATTGCTCTTCGTTTAGCTTCTTGGTAATGCATGAACTCCTTTGTGGGAGTCCCTGTTGTTTTTGACATTTCTTTGGCAATTTTGAACCCAATAACTTCTGGGGTGATCATATCAGGAGAACAATACCTTTTGGTCTTTGCTAAAAATGTTTTCCTTTGTTTCAACTGACTGTTGATATTTATGGAGGAAAAGCAATTTCATGAGTTGTTTTTGCCATGTGTAACATGCAGGCTGCTGGTGGTGGACATTTAACAGATTGAAAAGGATGCTGGTACTGTGATAATATCTTCATGATACAGGGTGCTATTTTCTGGGCTTTCGTTTTCCAGAAATTAATTAATTTTCCAAATGGCTATTACCCATGAAGTTGTATGCGTGTATGCAGGATCAGAACCGTTTTCTCCTTATCGCCCTTGGAGAACAAACAGCAGTTCAAAGAGCGAGTGTTTCCAAGGCACTTTGTAGAAATACAGCAAAGCAGCACTGAAGTGGCTTTTGAGTCACTTTTTCCCACTAAATGCAAATTTTAATGTTTATACGCCAGGAAAATGTGTCATTAGGAGAAAGTAGACATCCATCTAGCTGATGCATTGCTGACTCTGGCTGCTACGCGAAGCTCAGCTCGTCTTCTGCAAATGTGGGGATGGGGGCGGGGTGGGGTGGGGATGGGCATTAAGATGCCAAGAACGCTGCTTTGCGAAATTGTTTTCTAACCAGCCAGTGCCACTTATCTGCTACTTCTTCATCTCCTCCCTCTTTGGCGTCCCACTCACTTTTTACATAGTTTTCCTCCCTCTTTTCATGGTTCTGTTGCTTTGCTTTGGTTCTTCATTTCTGGATACCCGCTTGTGGCCAGATTTTATACTCTTATACAGTTAAACAGTATGCGTTAGGAGTGGTATTTTATTAGAATTTATACTGTATTAGGCTGTATTATTTATACTGTATTATACTGTGAGGCTGTATTATCTAAAATCGGAGACTTATTCATTATGAAACATGGATTTTCAATCAGCTACCTTGCTGCCAGGAAATTGTTCTTTAAGAAGTTAAAGGATGTGTAGACATTGAACTATCTTAACATGAAGTGGCTTTACACAAGTCAGATCAGCCCTTTTGAAGAAATCAAGCAAAACTGTAGTTGGTCCTCATTTACTGCCCTTTCTGAACTTTGTTATAAAAAGAAATGCCAGATAATCAGCCCGATTCTTTAACATCATGGAAATTCATTCAGAAAATGAATAGTTTTTATTCGCCGGCCCAAATCTTAATTGGTACTCTGTATATAACATCTGCATGGATGTCTAGTTTCCACTGGAAAAACAGAGGCTCTTTAAAGATTGAAATGAATAAAACCTTCTATTTTCAAGTCCTAAAATATCTCGAAGAGATAACTGTGACCATAAATGTATGATGCTTTTTAGCTGATGTACAAATGTGGCTGCGTAGTAAACAGTCCATCACAGGGTGCCCAGAGGTGATCATTTCACCTGCACCCACGGTGCTTCTTGAGGCTGAGGGCTGGAGAGAAAGACCTTAGAAGGCTGGCAGTCTCGGGCAGATGTGCATCTGCACCTCCGGCGTCACTGGCTGTAATTTAACTATAAAAATGTTGCAGCCATCTGGATAGCAAAATGGCTGAGGTACTTCCAATCTGCGCTGGCCGGGATTGGAAGTCCGGAGGAGACTGGTTTGACTTCATGGACACTGGATTTAGATAAAGGGGAGGTGTCAAGCAGTAACTCCGTGGCATGCTGCGGGGATGTGCCGCAGCCAGTTTCCTGGGGTGGCCATCCCTCAGACTTTCAACTGTCACCTTCAATTGTGTCTCCATGCCTATGTGACAAGCTGCTGCTGGATTTTATGACCGTTCTGCCTTCAGGGTAAAGCCCTGATTTTCACAGATAACCTAACCTGTAGAAAGAGTACTAAAAAAAAAGAAAAAGTGTTCTTTCTACTAGTATGTGGATCTTACTAATTTTTTTTTTTTTGAGAGAGGAAAAACCAAATTACAGCCTCACTCTCACAGCATCTTCCTACACTGAAAGTGCACAGCTGATTTCTTCACAGAGCAAAGCTTCCTGTTCTGGACCACTTTGGGGTCACTTCTGAGTGACCCGGTCTTCCCTGATCTATACCAATGTTTGGTTGGGAACCTCCAGTGGTTACTAGAGTTTTTGCTGATTTGCTTGGCATGTCTCCAGCAAAATAGTCCATTAAAATTCAAATCCATTTCCTAATAATTGAGACAATCAATTTACATTAAACAAGGCACAGTGATAATTTCATGTACAATTTAAATTCTATAGAAAATAATCAGTGTGCAGTAAAGAGGGACACTTATTTTGAGGCAAAGGGATGTTTTTATAGTCTGCATAAACAAACCTTTCATATTTTCAAAATAATTCTCTCGTTATCTTTGGTGTAGGGGCAGCTCTATTGTGCTTTATTTTGATGTAGGGACAAGCGTGTGTCTGTGGCTGCATGTTTAATAAGGAATGCGGCTTTCTCTCAGTGGCATTTTACATTGAGAGGGTTCAGATGGAATAAGGTAGGCACTAGCTTGCTGTTCGACGTGGAATCAGTCTTATGAAAAGAACAAAGAGGATGCACGTTTCCTGAGTGAAGTGGGCATCGTGCGTTCATCACCACCTTTAGGAAACAGACTAGGTGCCTACTGCTCATGCAGCGGGGTGTGGGAAGGATGCAGGGGTGGGGAAGGAAGTGGCCCTGGTTGTGTATCTTTGTGCCCAAGGGGTCCTGGGAAAACTTTAAACCTGCAGGCAGCCAGGCTTTCTGAATGCACCCGAATGCCCACAACCCACGTGTGAGCTCCTCATGAGACTGGTATTGTCCATCAGGAAACGTTATTAGGGAGAATATAGTAAAAATAATGACAAGAGAGAAAACAAACCCTGCCAGAGCCCGAGAATATATTTGGCTTCCGCTTGCTGTGTCTGTCTGTTTCCATAAACGGTCCAGAATAGAAACCGGATGTTTGAAATCTCTCTCCCTTTCACGTGTGCTCCTCCCCCTCCCATCTTCCTTCCGCTTCAGTATTAGTAGAGTTACTATTTTTATTATTTCTTATTTATATTCTTATTTTTCAATATTTGCCATTTGTGTGGATCACACATTAATTTTTAATGAAATATTTTCAGACTCTTGGAATAGCTGAATCATAAAACTTGAAATTGATCACCGAGTTCCAAGGCAGCAGATAAACTGAATATTACGCTGCTAAGTTTTCCCCACTCACCAATGGCAAATGGTTATTTTAAAAGATGGCAGGGACTCGCATCTAAATCTCGTATCTTTGTATCTGAGTTCGGTTGTGTGAGTTTTGTGGCACAAAGAGAACCCAGTCACCATCCTCCTACTTAAATGAAAGCAATAAAACAATATGTTAGGCAGCGCTCTTCAATCATCTCCTTTTTATTTAGAAACACGTATTTTTGTCAAGCCTCGTTGCTGTTAAAGAAATTCAGTTGTGACTTAAACTGAGTCTTTGGCTTAATTTTTCGTTTTCGTCCGGTTGCAGAACTAAAGATTTTAGAGAAGGCGGCATGTGTTTCTTTGAATAGTTTTTCTCCAATCAGTAAATTTTTGTAGCTTTGTGTTTGCAAAATTAATGCTGGAAATTATTTAAACTATTTTATATTGCATACTATTCCCAGAACGATAGCTTGGTAATCTACTTTGGAATTGTAAGTTAATAAGAATATTTTCCCATAAAAGTTTTTATTACAGAAAGCATAAACATTTGAGATGTAACATCTTGGAGACTTTTTTCTTATTTTCAAATTACAAAGATATCAATAATCAATATTATGTTGGCAACTTAAATATTATTTTAATCATTGTACATATAATCTCTTTGTAATTAAAATTTCTAAATAATTTTTATTTTTCTCAAGAAAATTTACCTATTCTTAACAGTGAATTTCTATTTTTCCAAATGTTTCTATTTTATATTACAAATAACAGTTAATACATGTTTTATGGGACCCTACCCATCTCGTATGAGCTGAATTGTGTGGATGGCATTTCAAAGACTCAGAAGAGACCTGGAAGATTTCGTAGTCCAGTTCCTTCTCTTACCACCTACCCCTCGGTCCTTACTCCCCACACAACTGAGGAGGCCCCCAAAGTTAAGGTAACTAGAGCCAATGTTTTCTGACTTCTGGTCTAGTGTCTTCTCCTCTACCCACTCAATAATGGATATGTCCCTAGAAATGGGGAGGTGGCCTAGTACTAATAATCAGAAGGAAAATGGTAAGTGCTGGTAAATAATAAGATGTCTAACAGAAGCTGTCGTATCCCAGAAGCGTGAGACCAGAATCTGGACAGTTAACTGACAGGTCAGGAAATCCTGTCAAGGCTTGTGTGGGACCAAGATGTCCCCTTTGCGTTCGGATCACCTGACTTGAGGGGCACTCCATTTTTCCTGGACCCACCACCCCAAAACTGCATCATCTGAGGCACCCGGTTTTGGTTTTTCTAAACCAACTGAGAGCACAGACACTTGGGAAGCCACCTGCACACCAAATCCGCAACTCAATGACCCTCTTCTACCAAGTCTTGAACAGTTACTTCACACACACCTAATTTGACAGCCTTTTTGAAAAACTCAGCTCTGTTGACTCTTTCTAAATTATTTTCCTTTGTTTTCATAGAATCAGCAAACTTTTTAAACAATCATTCCTCTGAGTTCCCTAAAAATTAATTATGCTTATGCAGCATAAAGATGTTTAGGGAGGAACACAATTGACTTTGTTACGTGGAACGGGTCGGGGCAGCTGTGCCCAGTTGGCTGGGGAGCGGCAGCCAGTGGCCATAAGGATTGAGTGTACCCTGGACATCCTCCAGTACGTGTAATAGGGACGTGCTTGTTCATTAGGTGACCAGGGTAAGTGGCTGTCTGTTCAGAGAGCTTCTGCTGTCCTTTGGAAGGAACTCCTAGAGTCAGACAGATGAGGATGGACAACATCCGAACTAGTTTCATAAGAAGAGTCTGCATTGTGTTCTCCATGCACGATTTCCCCCTTCGTACTAGAGAGAGGCAGATCTGGAGGCAGAAGAAAGGGACTGTCTTTGTTCCTTTTTGCTTTCTCTTCCCCTGGGTTAGGGAGGCCAGCTGCCGGCTCCCCGAGCGGGGCTGGTGGAACATTCTTATGCCAAGGAGACTCTCGATAGCCGCTTGGCAGTCAGAGCAGCGTCCACTGGTCAGCCTACAGAATCACTCCTATGTACAGAGTTTCAGGTGACCTGCTACTCAGGTGGGGACACTCAGGGCTTCAGCCCTGCTTCCTTTAGGGAGCTGATCTACTCCTTGCTCAAGGTCCTGGAAGGATTGCTTTCTTAGGAAAAAAATGCTGCTGAAAATGCAAACAGTTTCAACATGGGTTTAGATGAATTCTTGGATTAAACCATGCCTGGTTTTTAAAGGATACTAGGCACACCATCTCCTTCCTAAATAAGAAATGAACAAATCAACAAGTTATGAACAACTGTTCTCTCTTGAAACCGGGTGAATGTAATCCTTCCACTTCTCCTTTTATTTATTTTATTTTTTTGGTCCAAGCATCCATTCCATTTTCCTTTCTTAAGTAGGCCATAGTATTTATCAAGATGACGATTATAGCACACAGCTGCTTTACCAAAAACATGTGTTCTGTTACTGCCTCTTCTCTCCACTGCCACGGTACTGTGGCCCGGAGGGGCGGGCAGCGGTCATCCATGGCATGCCACAGACAGGCGGGCCTACAGAATGGTCTTGGAGAAAAGGGCACATGTTGTCAAACTATCCACTCTTCGGAGAGTCAAAATTCACATTAGTATAGCCTTATCAAGCCTTGATAAGTCTTGGAAATTATTCATCAGTTTTAAAGTTTCAGTTGCCTTTAGTTATAGTAATAACATAAATAAAAAATATTTGTAGAAATTTAAAACTTTATAGATAAGGGTATGAGGATGTGGCGTAAAGGCTACAAACTGCCCTGCAGGGGCTGTATTTGGAGACGTCACCACACCAAGAGTGGAAATGACCCACCACACACTTCGTAGGGGACCTGAATGGATTCTCCCTGGCTCTGTGATCGGCCCCCCTCCCTTCAGCCCTGATTTTCATTTTGCTTTATTTCCGTTCTACTGTGGTGTGTGGCGTGATTCCAAGTCCACACTTCCTAACTCCTAGACGGGGACAGGGCTTGTGGCCGGCGCTGTTGTGCGCATCCTCACCGCCAACCATGCAAGCCTGGCATCCGCGGGCGAAACTGGAGGTACCATTAATCCGGCCACCGAGACTGTGTCAAGGGATGGATTTAGGGAGGAAAAGGCCCTGGGGACTGGGTTACCTCTGTCACCACCCATCTGGCTATAATGAGCAGAGAGAGTAAACATCTATTTTGTCCTCATTCCTGGGCTCCCCAAAGGGAATTTTTGTTGTCGTTATGGTCTTCTTTTATCTCAGGGATCTAGAACCATTTCTGAATATACAGAGAAAGAAGATGGGTGTTCACTAATTTATTAGTTGGTCCATTCACTGTTCATACACACGCTGTTCAGATATCTACTGAGCACCAAGTATAGTAACGGACCTGTGCTAGGCTTAGGATTGAAAAAGGTACACACGGCTTGACCCTTGACTTTGAGAATTCAGCCCAGGCCCTCTTGCCTGTGCTGCCGGCAGCCTGGAACGCCTTTCCTTTCTCTGCCCAGAGACCTCTTGTCTCAAGAGCTGGGTCAGCTGTCATCTCTCCAGTGAAGCCTCCCTTTGGCCACTCTCTGCAGCCCACTTGGTTCAAGCAATTCTTTGATCAACCCCCAGGGGGCATCACAACTACTCTTTGAAGGTCTGACTGGGTTAGACTCCAGGCTCTTTAACAACAGGAAACGCACCCTAGTTATCTTTGTTTCTCCAGCCTGTGGCCCGGCGCCAGGCACTTAATAAATGAATACGGAACCCTTCTTATTATCTTCTAGCTCATCTTTCTCATCTCTCAAATCTATAGAAGGGAAAAATTGATGAAACCAAAACAGGTTGATGTGTAAGTACAACTTTTTAAAAAATATTTTCTAATCTCTCATCTATATCCTCTACATTGGGAAAAACCACTTAATATATGTGTAATAGAAATTAAGTAATTATTCATCTAAATTTTTATTGTGTAATGATTTGCATCCGGTGAGCACTCAATAAGTGTTAATCACAACTATTAAATATGCTTTGATC
Source organism: Macrotus californicus (assembly GCA_007922815.1). Lineage (NCBI taxonomy): Eukaryota > Metazoa > Chordata > Mammalia > Chiroptera > Phyllostomidae > Macrotus > Macrotus californicus. The sequence continues at coordinate 54,173 of VMDR010001686.1, forward strand.
TCATTAAAACTAGAACGGCTGCTCACTCTGTGGAGGCCATTAACTACTCGTTGTGTTATTAGTTAGTCCTTATTTTGCAAGGTTCGTAGGTCACGTTTAATGGAGGTGCTTGTTAAGGTTGTTAGCAGTTACATAAATGACTTTGACTTTACGAATTTTATGACAGTCATTTAGAATTAGTTCTATATTGGGAATGAGTTATAGGGTTTCCGAGCCTTTGCTTTCCCCAGTGGCCTGATAATATTAAAGAAAGATTATTAAGGAGCAAATTTTCTAAGGGCTTTTTTTAATCAGCTAAATTTGACATTTTAAATAATGCTTGTAATTTTTGTGTCATAGATAAAGGAGATCATATAAAATGGGAGCTGAGAAACACTTCCTTCACCTACCCAGGCAGGGCAGCCCTTGGAAAGAGATCACCATTTCTGGTTCAAAATACACCTCTGTGTCTCCCCCACTGTAAAATAACCCTCCGTGTGCCCCGAGTCTGGAAGTGCTCCAGTCTTCCCACGTGGCTCTTGAAACCCACTGTCAGCTCTGCATTGCACATTTCTTACTTTGAATCATGCCACTGTGTTCACCTGCAGGGTTATCTGGCCAGATCATAGAACCCTGGATGGTTTTTGGCTTTTCTCCCAGAGCAGAGAGCCCTAAGAGACTGCCGATGAGGAAGACCAGGAGCCTCCTTGGCGCTTTTCCCTGAGTCCACGCTCCCCTCACCGGGTTCTAAATCTCCCCCGCTTCCGTATGGAGAGTAGATGCCCCCACGGAAAGTGGGCTGGGCTCTGCTGCCAGAATGCTCACGGGAGAACTACCGTATCTTGTTATATATAAAGCACTCCCGAGTATAATGCACACCCATGTTTTTGGCCCAAACTTTCAGAAAAAAAAATCTTTCATTTAAAAAAAAAATCTTTCGTTTTCATTTTTAAATTCAATTATTTATTTATTTGTATTTAGAAACAAAACCAATGATCATATTCCAGGGTATTTTGCATGTGGATATCGTTATTGCTTTCTAGAGTTACTCTTTTAATGCATAAGCATAAATAAAAGAATTAAAAACACTCATATAGATACGGAATTAGTACTACCCATGTATAATGTGCATCGTTATTTTTCCCTCAAAAATGTGGGCAAAGAAGTGCGCATTATACCGGGCAACATACGGTACTTTCAGGGTAGGATTTGAGGGGTTTTGGATGGGGGGAACTGACAGAAGATTGGAGCTTCCTCTAGAGCCCCACATTCCAGTTAGTCCCCCCTTGTCTTTGTAGTCAAGGTTCCTCCCCTTCCTAATTTGGGAAGTCTTCAGCATGAGCCACGTGTTCTCTGTTCCTAAAGTTCCCGAAAGATAAAATGATGTGGAAGTGGTGAATAGTTCTCTGGAAATGAAGTTGCTTTCACTGAAAAGCTGCCAGCCAACGGTTAGGGTTACTGTGTGCTGATTCCACATGGGGGCTCCGTTCTTCCTATCAGGTCACTGGGACTTGAATTCCCTGGCTTTATTCGCTATTTTTCAACCCTTCTACGTTACAGGACAGTTTGGTCCATTCAAAACAAAAAACAAAGCAAAAGCGACTGAGTCCCCATTCCGCGATTGGAATTGCCGGCCACAGAGCTGGAGAAAACAGTCACTAGTCTCCACAGGTTCTTTGTTAGTGGTGGGAGAGCGAGGCGTGGAGCCCTTGTGCCAGCCCCACCCGACCCTGTGGCACAGACGTCCCAGAATCCACACGTAGCAGCAAAGGATCACTGAAGAGAGGCACAAACCCAGCCTGGGAGACGCTGGGGCACTTTTAAGAGAAGAGGGCGCCAGAACTTGACTTTCAAGGCTGTGCGAGGCTGCATGCTGGCCAGAGAGAAGCAGAAGAAAGCTCTAGAGAGAGAAGGGAGTGCATGTGGTGCAGGAACTGCAAACAGGTCGGTGCTGGAAGGGAGTGCATGTGGTGCAGGAACTGCAAACAGGTCGGTGCTGGTGGAGTGGAAGGCAGAGCAGGGAGGCACTGGAGAGCCACGCCAGGGCTCTTTACCCTCTTAGGGATGGGGACCAATAAAGGATTTTAAACAGGGCATCATAGCAGGTTTGCATTTCAAATAGCTCACTCTGGTGGCAGCATGAAGGATGGATTTTAAGGGAGCCAGACCGACCAGGAAGCTAGATGGGAAATGATGAGAACTTGAAACAGAGAAGAGGGGGCATGGTGGACTGGGGAACTCGTTATAAGGTCAGATGGGCTCGTGATTGATGGGGTACGAGACGTAAGGAAAAGGGAGTATCAAGTCATTGTTTCCCTCTTACTAAAGATTGAATCTTTGATCTAAATCCCAGTGACTCTTTTTTCTATCTCTGGGAATGAGCCTGAAGAAGCCCTAAAAAAGCCAGTGATTTTTAAATGACATATGCTGGTCATATCTTCGTTCAATTTCAATTTTTCCTAAAACAAGGCAACGATTTTTTAATTTTCAAATTCACACACTGCTTATTTCTATGACCATTTAAACTAGATTTATGGTTTTTACTCTAAGTATTTTAAATCCTAAGAAACGGGTATCAAGGATTGTATCGGAAGAGAAATTGTATCTGACTTCCTAACTCCTAAACATTGCCCATGAATAGCCTTCCCCTGCCTTCACAGCTGGTCCCCTCCCCACAGCCCTCTTACCTTACGCCTACACTGTCCTTGGTACCAGGTAAGAGCTCCCCGTACAGCACAGACACCTAACTAAACAGTGCCCTAAATAAAAGGACATTGAAAATAAATTAAAGTATTATGCAGTCAAAATACCTAACCCTACAACAATGTGAAAATTCCAATAGTCACTTGTCGGAAGTGTTTATTGACCTGACACATGTTTAAAATATATCTGCATATCTCTAAGGGGTAATAGGAGAAAAGTAGTACACATTCCATGATTCCATGTTTTTGCAAAAAAAAAAAAAAAGAAAAGAAAAGATAGGCATAGAGATAGAGATAGAGACCCAGAATATCCCATCTCCTTCACATTCTAGCTCTGTACCCCACACATGTGGCCTCAGATTTTTCCCAGGGCCAGCTTGCATGTGGAACTCAGCACCTCGTTGAGTGCTCCAGACGATTTCATGTCACAAGAGCACTGTGTCAGCCTGGACTTTCCTGAGGACATTATAAGAGGAAAGATGGAGCACATCCACACCGCCCACCCCGTACGAAGGGTGTGGCAATCTCCACTGACCCTTCAATATTCTTTTTTGGCCGTGTTTGCACTCTGGAACTTCTATTCTGTCTCCTGCTTCTCATAACTTTCAAATTCTTTGCTCTCTCATGTTCTGGGGACCACAGACTCCTTACCCCTCAGATGCAGAATTACCCAACTCTGCCCCGGCTCTTGCCTCAGATGTACATACCTTCAAACTAGTCTGGATCTCAAGTAAAAAGTAAACGTAACATCGCAACCTTGTACACTCACTCACACCCACATACACACACAGAGAAAGCTCAGTAAAACTGCACTTTAGCTTCACTATGGACTGTACAGTCCGTATTTTCTACTTTATGGCCTGCAAGTGATTCGTAACCCAAAGTTGGAAAAATCTTCCCTAGAGGTCCATGGAATGACCACAGAGTTTCAGCATGCCCCTTTGGAATCTTCTCAAATGATCAAATCATTGCTTTCGGTCACCAAGTGAATAGTTGTTTTCCATCTTGCTACACACCTGTGTGTGTGCATATGAGCGTGTATACACACGCACCAGGACACACACAAGGATGTCACGATACGTGAGCTGTCTCTGGGCAGGGGGGTTATCGAGGTATCATTTTCTTCCTTCACACTTTCCAATAATCTCTAAGTGTTCAGCACCGAACATGTGTCATGTGTTCCTTTTGTAAAAGGCAATGTAAACAGTGAAATTTTAAAATAAAGAAAAAAACTATAGGCTCAGCTCAGGTTCTGCCCTGTGCTGTAAGCCGTCCCTGACGAAGCCCTTCCAGGCAGGGTTAGGTCCCTCCATCCGTTTCCCCACTCGGCCCTTTGATTTCTCTGGCCCCGCTCCGATACCGTTGCCTTATAATGACCCGTGTCTAGCACGTGTCCCTCCTGCTTCTCAGCCCTTTCTTCCCTGTTTGGTCCATCCACGTAACAGCCCAGTTCTCTCCTTTCTCTGCAATGAGGCTCTTAAACGGTAGTCCACAAGCTGGGAATCTCCAGGACACGTTTGCAAAAATTGATGTGTATTCATTTCTCTCTGGGAAAGCAGATCTGAATCATTTCTGAGTGTCTACATTCTGCCAGGCAAGGTTCTAGACCTGGTCTTTCACCAGACTCTACGACACTGAAGAATTCCTGACCCACTGTTCTCTGTGCTTACCATGTGGGTTTTCCTTGTCTGTCTTGCTCTTCCCCAATTTCCTACTGCCCAGAACGGTGCCTGAAATCAAGTAGGCACTCCAAAAGAGGGACACATTGGATGATTAGGCGTAATGAAGTAGAAAGGACATTTATTCTTTTATCCCCATTTTTCAGAGTGGGTTAAGTATCATGATGTTGCTTGAGGAAGCAGTCAAAAGCATTCTAAGACTGGGAGTTCAGTCTGGGGTTTACACTCCGTCTTGTGAAAAGAGTCGGTCTGCAGGCAGGGTTTGGTTTGGCACCAGAGGGGACATCTGTCTCCCTTTCTCTTGGGCTGGACCCTGTGGTCACCTAGGCCACCTCTGTCTCTAAATCACATTCTTCTTGGCTGGCTGGAGGCCCCAGGCCAGGGCAGCAGGGTCAGCGAAGTATAAAAGGCCAGGTCTCCTGTCTCTTCAATTAGAGAATATGCAACACCCTTGAATTCCACTCTCCCTTTCGCTTCATTTAATGTGGTTCATTTTGTGTTTGAAGGTAGTTTGTTCCATAGAAACCAGACAGGGTGTTGTTTAAATAGTAGGCTGATGTCTCAATGTAACATATTGGCCCCCTGGGAGCTCCAAGAGTGTGAATCCCAAACCCGCCTCTGTACATTTCGGATGCCGAGTCAATGTTCTGGATGTAAGAAAATCCTGTTAAGAATGATCAGGTTATCTCATTTTGCCGTCAATCGTATTTTCAAATGTTAAGTTGTTAGAATCACTGCTGATCCTGGCTAAGGAGATTCTCTGCACTGCAGCAAAACATTTGTAAAATCAGGTAATTCAGTCTCTAATCCAAATTCCGTTTGGTTTATTTTCTTGAGCCTACATCTATGGCTGGGACCGTGTGTTTAAAGTTCAGCTTTGTGTGTGGTATTCCTGTGATAGTTTCAGCGCATGAAATAAGATGTTTATAAAAGCCAACCTGAGACCGATACTGTACAGCAGTTTAGCAGCAAATTTCTACTCTGGGTATTTAACAATAATTGGGATCTTTCTATTGGCTTTGCCGAAACTCAGATTAGTAGTAAAAGCTAAGCACCAGCCCATTTGGCAATCTCTTACACTCCACGCAGTCACAAATTCGCTTTCGATTGTGCTTTTCTTCACACCTAGCTCAGATTTCTGCCTGATGCTTTTTTAAATCCTCTCATTTACATACTGTGGTAAATTTAAAATGAGAGCAGATGAAGGCTGCTAAACTTTTCTATTCCGCTGATGAATATGGTTATCTTGCTCCAACTATCTAGCTGCTATATATTCAATGACCTTTAAAACATGAAATAGAATCTTCTTCTCATACACCTCGTGCGAGACAGATGATCAGTATTGTCCTCTCCCTGACACAATGAGTCTGAGACAGAGGCCGGCACAGCACCCGGGAACCAGTTGCAACGGGGCTGAAGTTCGGAGTTTCCTGTTCACAGGCCCGCCCGGGGTCATCCGGGCCGAGAGGCCTCTTGCACTTGTGGTTTTCTTGGCGCTGTGGGAGGTGAGGCATCCATTCCAAATGCATTTCTCCTTGTCCTGCAGCCCAGCATACCTCAGTCTACATTATTGCACCTTTGGGGTAGGGCGTGTTAGAACGTGCATTTTAAGTATGAGTAAGAAAAGAGTAGCGTGTTTTGAGTGGCTAATATGTATGTGGCTCCTGCTACATGTAATATGTTATCTCATTTATTATTGTTGCTAATAATAATCTTGTTCTTCAAAGGGGTGAGTATTCTCTTTGATACCTTGGGGAGGTATCAAAGAGAACCCAGAGGCTGGCAGGCATGAAAGGGGTAAAAACAGATTCTATTCAGGAATGATTGCCACAGGGGGAGAGGCACCTCAGTATAGAACAGGGTTCAGTTCCAAGTACAGCACGGAAAAGCAGAGGTTTATAGCCAAGGAGCAGGATGGGGCAGATCAGTAGATAGAAAATTACTAAACAGCAACTTCAGGGGTTAAGGGGGAATTTTGGCTAAACCAACCTCATGGGATTCTCCCTGGAGGCAGGCCACCGAGATCATATACCACCCTGGGGAGGGAAAATAAAGGACTTTGATCCGGTATCTAGGTTGACCAGATAGCTAGGGTGGGGGATTCTCTCTGAACTGACACAGTTCTTGCTGAAACTGGGCAGTGCAGGCCTGACAAGGGCAGACACTGAAGGTCAAGGCAAAGCCTGGTTGAGAAGAGGGCTCAGGGGTGAGATTATTAAATCACTGAGATTCCTGAAACCTACACTTTTTCTGTAACCCACACTGCCTCCTGGTTGCAGGGACATGCCTTCCCTGCCGGGTGGGAAGCAGCCTAAGGGAAGAGATCCTCACTAGTTCAGACGGTGCCGGGTGTCTGAGTGTGTCAGGGAAAGCTACCCAGCAGAAGAGAAAATAAGGGCTCAATGACATGAAGACAGCCCATCCTTGCGTACCTCTGTAACACTGTTCATTTTAGTCTCAATAATCAAAATCAATATTAACTTTAAACTGATACACACTATTTCTGAAGAACATGCCAAAATTCTTGAGAGAAGAAAAATCTGGGGCATATTTTTAAAGGAAAGGATACTTTGAAAAGAAAGGAGTCTTTCTATTTCAGAATGAAGGGATGAAAAGTTTGAAAAACTGTAGCAGAAATGTCCTAGGGAATTTTGAGCTTTTATTTTTGCCAAACATGAAAAAGTGGGCCAACTGCTGACCCGTTAATTGCTTTGCTTCTGTCTGTCTTGATCACACTCAGGGGCACTGGGAGACTGGAGGCTCCGGAACTGAATAAATGACCCTAATTCAAAGTGTCGTACTCCAGATTCAGCTTGATAGAAAGCCAAGCTATTGTCGCTATATTTCACTTTCGGCAAACCCAATATATTAAATTCAAATTTAAAAAGTGGATTAGTTAAGTGCTCATTCTTCACTCAACAACATAACTGAGTGTAGTGAGTGCTCCTCATAATGCTTATAGATGTGATCCAATTGATGAGGACACTCTGTGCCACATTTCACGGGCAGAATACATTTGATGATGCTACCCAACAAACTGGCAGTTTCGAATTTGTCACTGTATTCAGTTGGACACTGGGCTGGGCCCCCAGGAAACAAAACAATGGGTCCGAAAGGTCTCCACACTCAGGGCATGCCCGTTTCAGGAGCAGGGGCCAGGGGCCAGGGGCTGAGCACGGGCTTCCTTCTTGGTCCTTGGTCCTCCTGGTTTTCTGTTCCCTCCAACTGCTTGCCCATCAGGTGAAGCGGACGCAGAGTATATCTGCATGGAAAGCCCTGCTCCTCGGTTTTCTCACGGAAAGGGAACCCCTGACATGATTAGCTCTGAGAAGAGTGGTCAGGTTCCGTGGTCCTTGAACTTGCCTTGGCCAATGGGGAAATTCCATTATTAACTCTGTGGCTGGCCTGGGTTGTGCAGGTGACTCAAAGTCACCAGGCCCTTCAGGTTATTCAAAGCTAATAGCTGGGTGGGGGCGGGGGAGCGAGGGAAGGGGACATTTCAGGAGATTAGTTTAAGGAACCTGCAGAAATATAGTCTGATGACAAATTTGGGGCTATAGTGACAACATAAATAGTATTTTTTTTAAATGAAAGAGTCCAATTGTAATGAAACCATTATGGGAGAATCTGCTTAGAGAAAATGATAAAAGAAATCCGAAAGAGCTGTTAGCTATGTCTGTAATTGTTTTCATGCAAATATAGTATATAAAGAAAATGAGCTTTTAGCTTTTATTTTTATCTCAATATGCCCAGGTCAAAGGGAATCATTCCCAGCATTTAAAGAAAGGGAGGGCAGGGGAAATAGTTTACGTGTTTGTTTTTGGTGAGCAGGAGGGGATTTTGGTAATAGTTTATTATTTCATAATCTCTCTTTACAGAAAGGATCTTATAAATATTCAAATTCACTGTGTGTCCCTTCTGTTATCCTGCAGACACGAGAGAAATACCATTCTTCGTGTCTCATCAGCGGTGAAAATTGTCACAAAACTAAAACCAATTGATTTCAGTGTCCACATTGTTCGATCGTTCTTTCCTTTCACTTTGATCATTTATCGCTGACAAGTTTCAATGTCACAGAGAAGCCCTGCAGAAAATCCTGGGTAGGGAGAGGGTCTACCCCGACAGGCTGTGCTGCGTCCACCCGTTTCCCTGTCTGCACTGGCTCCCCATGGCTGACCATTCTCACACCAAGACGCAGTTTTCCAAGTGCCATGTCCTCATTTCTGAACTTCCCGCTGCTACGGTCCTCGTACGAATGTGACATCGATAAGGCTGATGTCAAAGCACAGTATCTACGAAGTCCAGTTTTTCATTAGTTTTTAAAAAACTTTTGTTTTGAACACACTGATTTGAGTCGCTCAAAATTGATTTTTAAAAGAAAGACCATCTCTGCATTTGCATCGTTGTGACCTCAAGCATGCTTTGTGCATCTTAGTTGGCACATCCTAGCCCCTCTGTGAAGTGGGTGCCGAGGGCTATTATTATTATTTACAGTTTGAGGAAACTGAGAGATGGGGATTTTTTACTTACACTGTGAGACAGCGCTGCTGCTAGACTGGTGGTTTGTGTTTTCTTGGTTTTGGCTGCAATCGCCAGGATACCTCTCTCTCTCTCTCTGTCAGAATGCAATCAAGTATCCTGGCATGGATCTGTCTGTAGCAACCCCCAGGATCCATTTTGAAATGAAGGCTCGGGAGGCACACGACAGAGTTCTACTTGATCTTGACCTTTCAGCAGGCCTGAGCGAGTCACTACATTTAGCAGATACTCCTTGTGAAGAAGTCTATTTGACAAAGACAATCTTAAGGTTTTCGCTCTAAGAGAAAGGTGCCCACACTTCAGCCTCCCTGGCCCAGAACGCTGCATCTGGGCTCAATCTCTGCTTCGAGGGTTCTTGGTTCCTGCCCCCGCTTCAACCCTGTTTCCATAGTTTGGCAGCCCTTGAACATTGCCTGTCACCCCTTGCTGCCACGTACATGTTTCCCGGCACTCCTTACAGTGACAGTAATGACTATGTAGCATACAGCTACATCATGCAACATACAGTGAATGCACAGTAACATTTATTATGATAAGCATCATGAGGGCAGCAGTAATTTTAGGTGGTACTTTCGATGCACTGGCCATTGTTCTTTTTCTAAGCATTTACCTTAATTAACATGTTTAATTCCCGCAACACCCCTCCGGGGCAAATACTAGCATTGTCTGCTTTTCACCAATGAGGTACGGGGAGGGTAAGGAACTGGCTTGGAGCCAGCCATCGGACCCAGGGCAGAGGCCAAACCTGAGCCCCGGCGGTGTCGTTTCCTAGCCCCTGAGGAGGGGATGCTGATATGAGGGATCTGAGAACTATTTTGGCTTTTTTAAGAGCGAGGCTTTTTTTAAATCTCCTCCTGGAAGTTGCAGGAAGATGTGGCATGATATTATGTCCCTGTTCTCTGCACTCTGAGCTGTTTTCCCGCCACTAAACTGCCACAGTTGTCCCACAAGGAACATCTGATCAGCTTCTGAATCGAGTCCTAATCTATATGCCTCACACATCTGTCCCTTACCCATCTGTGCTTTGCACACCTATGCCTTCACATTGGTGCCTTACACATCTGATCCTTACACGTCTGTCCCTTCCACATTTGGGCCTTGCTTACATATCTTAAGCATTAGCACCTTCTGTCTCTATGTGAACATCTTATACTCTGATTGGTGGGATACAACGTGGTAAGACAGAGTAAAATATCAACAGTTTATGGCACCTGAAATTTCAGCCAGAATGACGAACAGTGAAAAGAACAAGAAGAGAATGGCCGAGTTTCTCCCATAATAAGACACGTCCTTCCTAGTTACTGACAGTCGCCTGACATTACCCCGGGCTGTCCACACCAGCCCTCCCAGCTGTGTCCCATCTCACAAGCGTGCAGACCAAGGTGCCCAGGGAGCAGACGCAGCTGGGAGGGGACGGGTCTGCAGGACCCTGAGCCTGTGCTGCGCTCCGATCCCTCGCTGCCCTTCTGCCTCCGGACGGAGGGTGGGCCTCCTGGGCTCGGTACCGGGGGCTTGTCAAGATGCAGTCGGGGGAAGGAGGCCTGAGAAACGTTGCCAGGAACAAAAGTCATTGAAAAATTAGGGAAGTGTTGCCAGAAGCCTGAGGGGGGAGGGGGCAGAAATTGTACACGAAAGGAAAGCAAATACACCACCTTTTGAAAAGTTGGGAAAGGTGCTGGTAAAGTACTTAGGAATAAGTTTGTAGCGAGAAACTTCTTTTGCACACGTCTGTTAATGCTTTTCATTTGTGACCACTCAGTAGTGACGTGGCAATGTCCAACTTTCCAGGAAAGTTTTGTATCAGCAAATATCACCGTCACGCTGCGTTTTGTTTTTTTTGATAGGCTGTGTCTGCCTTGCTTTCTTCTATTACCATAGCAACATTAATGTTATTGATCTGGGTGGAGCATGTTACTCACCAATGTAGCCCAAATTAGATTTATAAAAAAAGTCTATTGAATAAAGCAATTTTCAGGTGTTAATCATGTGCATGTATTATATATGTAGATAGTCATCTCGTGTAGAGTTCTCCACTTAAGGTAATTTATAAAGAGCCACATTTTTTCAAAAAATGCATAGTTTCTTACCTTAAACACAAAGTGTGTGCAGTGGACGCTGCTCTGTGTAGGAGGGTTTGTAGAATCCACAGGAGCATGTTCGTTATATAGTTTCCCTGGGCCACAGGCGAGGATGGAATGGGTGCCAGCCAAGAACAGTCACTGTGAGCAAGCCTCACCTGCAGGCCACCAAACACTACCTCAATAGGGGCAAAACTGCAAGCGTCCTGTTCACAGAACGTTGAAGCAGGTCAGTCTTGAGGACCATCCATTTGGACCTGTTAACACAGACGAAGATGATTCAGAGGATAAACAGCCCAGGTCTCCGTTGCTGCGAGGCAGAGACAGCCCAGGTCCCACTGGCTGGGGCCAAGCGTAAGCAGCGCACATTCATGAGGAAGAAAAGTAGGGGGTGGAGCTTAAGTAACTTTCTTTCAATAATGCCCTGGCCACACAGATAAGCTCCTTGTCTCCCGGGAAAGTTTTTTCTCCTGTTTCCTATTTGCGTGAACCTCTCCCTTACCCCACCCCACCTGGCAGATTTCTGGGCTTCCCGAGTTTCTCCGGTGGTTGGAATCAGTCACCCATCAGCTTTTGCCCCCAGCACACCTGGGGGGCACCACATTTCCCAGCACGGTACTGCCTGTTGCATCTCATTGCTTAATGATTAGACCGACTTAGAACGTTGTCAGCTGTTGAGAAAAGGTAATTATCACCAGTCAAATGAAAAACACTTTTTTGGCTGCCTTATGGGTGCAGATTTTACTGGTACCTTGATCCGTAATGAAGGCTGATAGCGAAACTTTTGCTTGTCTCTTCTTCAAGCCACAGCTGTTTCCCTGCTAAATCCATCCCATCTGTCTTCCCTGCCGTAAAGCTGTAGGCAGCACAGCATAAGTACAGAAGCAGTTCAGTGCTATTTTGGATAAACATAGCTGAAATTTGAATCTTTGCCATTTGCGATGCACACATTTTGTTTTACTGCTGTAAAGAGAGCTGTCAAAATACAACTACATGGATAATTTACTAAAATGCAGTCCAATATAGGGCTGATCAAAGGGAAAGCACGCTGGGTCAGTCTGAGTGTCGCAGTCTGGGCCCCAAAAGGCGTCCCTGACCTCGCGACCCCAGGGAGGCGGGCAGGGCAGGGCAGGGAGGAGGCTGAAGTCTTCGGGGTCCTCCTGCAGCAGGGCGTGCAGGACTTCCCACTGCTGGCCGCTGACTCGCGGAGTCTCTGAGTGTCTTTAGAAGTCCACTTTCTGGGGCTCAGAAAGGAGTTGCGTCAACGGGAAACATTTTCACTTTTCTTGGCACATCCAGTTGGGTTTGAGCTGCACCCCCATTCTGCTGTGTTTCGAGCCGTATGACACTGAGCCCTTTGCTACCAGTGAGGCGGTCTGTTTTATTTCCATCCCATTGCTTATTTCTGGGCCATCCATGCATATAAATGTTCCATGGTGCATTTTTAGTCAGCACACACAATGCGTCAGAGTCCATGGAGATGTTTTTTTGAATGAATTCCTCTTCTGAATTCCAAGACCCCTCCCTCGCCCCTGGACCATGCGCCTGACACGCCTTCACTGCTTTCTTTCCCCCATCCCCGCGTGCAAAGGTCTTTTCTGGGCCCAAAGGGGTTGAGACCTCTTTGAGGGAGGGGCCGGTATTTAATACACTTTGGTGGCCACAGTGGCCAGAGCTCAGCAATGCCTATGGACTTCTGTTTAACTAAGGTAACCGAAACATACCATCTTCGGCATGAGACCATTGAGTGATCCCTTAATCCAAAGTTTAGATTTAACCCATCTCCTTTCCACCAGTGAGGTTGTTCTCCTGCCACATTCCTAGAAGCATCTTTGCAAAATTACCACAGCCGGGCCCTGTTAACAACTGTACCACCTCCCTGGGGCAAAATCTCGTCTGTCTTGCTCTCCACTGTTTCCCAATAGCCACGAGAAATCACAGGTTGGGTGTTTGGTAACTATTTGTTGAACAGACAAATGAGTGAATAGTAAAACAAATGACTATCGGGGTATTTTCTTCACACTGCCTTCAAGTCAGCTATACAGCCCGAGCATCTATCAGCGCGGATGGCATTTAAACAAACAGCTGTAGCAAAATCATAGCTGCTGCCAATGAAATCATTTTTCTAGAAAGTCCCCGAGGCCTTCTCTGCATAAGGCATCAACCTTTTTCATCTAGTTTTATTTTAACAACAACAATAAGGAGTCCAGGGTCTTTGGAACACACAAGTAACACGACTGTTCCAAACACAACCAACTCGCTACTTCAACCGAAAGTGGACGTGGCAGCTTTTGCCAGTGGTTCTTTGAAGGACATCTTTGTAAGAAGGGTAAACAAGTGTTTAAATTCACACCGTGGTGTCCTTTGAGCCCAGGCCAATAGGTGCTTTAGAAGCACAGCCCCATCCACTGTGATGTTGTCCTTCTAGCTCATTCTTCCAGGCACTGTGCTGGGATCAGCCCCTGCTCACAAGGAGCTAACATTTCCGTGCAGGAGACGGATGGTCACAACGTGCTGTGATAAGAACCACAGTGTGGGACACGGAAGAAGGAACAGGTGTGGGGTGACCAGAAAAGAGGAGTGACACTTGACTCCTAAGCACAGGCAAGGTGTATGTAGAGAATTCTTTGGATTCCACATTTTGAAAGACCATTTTAGACTTAAGACCCAAGATGAGAAGCAGCATATGACTTCCAGTTGACCATGCTTCTATTTCCAAGGTCCTGGTGTGGTTCTGTGCCTTATTGGACTCCCGCTGACCCCACCAGCCAGCCTGGACTGTCCCTGTGGCTGTCCGGCCCCACGGACCACCCTGAGCCAAGCCACTTCCTACCTTGCCTGTACAGCACGATCCAGTGACAGCATGGACTTACAGGCAGATTTTTATTTGGGGAGGGAAAAAATAATACACACAAAAGTACTTCTGATACGCCCTGACCAGTGTGGCTCAGTTGGTTGGGACTGCAAAGCAAAAGGTCACTGGTTTAATTCCAGGTCATGGCACAGGCCTGGGTTACAAGAGGCCACTGATCAATGTTTCGCACTCACATCGGTGTTTCTTTCCCTCTCTTTCTCCTTCCCTTCCCCTCTCTCTAAAAATAGATGAATAAAACCTTTAAAAAATAGTATCTATAGTAACATTACTCATCAAACTCGCCACTTGATGAGTTTTGTTCATTTTCCAGTAAACTATTGTGACACTTTCTCTCCATCTTTACGGTAACTCTAGAGCCTATGCTTTTGACTCCATTTGTACGGGAGGTTCTGCCTGCCGGCTGTGACAGAGAGGACAGCAAGACCACTCTGCCAAACGGGCACACGCCCACACAGCCACTCAAGTAGCAACCGACATAACTCTCAGCGTTCCTACAAGAGCCAGCAGATACAGGGGCTGCTGCCTAGAGAGAAGGCTGGAACCAACCCTTTATTCAGAGCCTGGTAGAAAAAGATGATTTGCCGCAGTTGGGTCCTCCTGACCGGAGACTGCCAACACGGTTGGACAGCATGACGGTCAGGGGGGAACAAAGGTGGCCGCCGAGAGCTAACGTGACCCCAATTGACAGGTGATCCTCAGAGTAACACTTATTTTTGGAAATTCCCACTTAAAATATGTGTTGGTATTCGGTGGTACTTTAAAAAATTTTTTTCTGAATGGTGCATATGTAGGCTTTCCAGGTATGCTAATTGTACAGGGAGCTCACATCCTCTGGGGTGGGCTGGTGACTATGTTGTGAACTTGAACCTTCGCATCTACCACTGTTTATTTTCGTGGGAGGTCACAGCTTAGTGATTCTGTCTAGTGTTCAAGAAAATGACTACAAGTGCTTGGTGGGTTCACCTAGCTGGAATTTGATTCGAAAGGGATAAAGACCAGTGAATAGCTGTGTGAGACTGTGCTTAATATTTCCTTGAGCAAGTAAGCCTGCTCCCACTTAGCTAACTGGGATGTCAGGGGATTACTAAAAAAACCCAATTAATACACATTATTAAGCATATTTACACACACTGAACTATTTCAAACCAGTAATGCTGGAATAAAGACAAAATAATACTGTGTATTTACATAACGCCATAACACCTTTTATTAGAAAAATCGCAAGCCTTTGCTAACTTCCTAAATGGCACAACACCCAGTGAGGTGTGTGGGAAGGAAGGTAGAACAATAAACAAGAAGTGGATGACGGGGGACAGGCAAGCGCGCGCACACGGGTGGGAAAGATCCCTGCTGGATGGCCCCTTGGCATTCAGAGGCAGGCAACCGAGGCTGGAGGTGCCCATAAATATCACGACCATGACCGACCTCAGGATGCTCCTCACACTGCTCATTTATTGTCTTCCCAGCCCAGACTGGAATCTGCAGTTTATGTGTATTGAATTCGCTGTGGTGATAAACCGAAAACATTCATGGTTAAACCTGCCGTGAACTACGGCAGTGACTCCCCCGTGACTCTTTCCCTTTCCCTAGGCCCAGTCAAGTATGATTTCCTTTATTTTTTTCTTAACGAGAATTTTTTTTTCTTAGAGTGTGACAGTCCATTCTCCGGAGGTGTCAGGCCTGTGCTAGTCAATGGGAAAGGTGCTGGTGAGCCCCGGTGCCCTTTGGGAGGGTTGGGGTCGATGGGGACAGAGTAGAGCCTGGGCCTGCCTCAGCGGCTGCCATGCCCAGCACGTGCCATGAGGGGCCTGGCCTGGCACAGGAGCCCAGAGGACTGCCCGGGGCTTCTGTGGGGTCCCTGGGGTACCCGGAGCCTGGTGTAGCATCCTGCCAAGAGAACCAGCACGGACGCAAGAATGTCAACAGCCTGGCAGGAACAGTGAATTTTGCACTTAGATTTTAAAATAACATAGATGAGTATTAGCATCTCTGAATGAATTTTGCATTTGATACTCTATTGGGTTTTCATAACGTTTGGTGCTGGAACTCAGTACTTACGTGGCCGTGCTCCACAGTGGGTTTATTGACCTGACTCTTTGAGAGGGAAAAAAGAGCAACTTTCTGTCTATAAGACTTTCTCCCAGTAAAGTCTTTATTTTGGCTAAACCTTTCAGATTTGGGGATAATTTAGGCATCGCAGATACCCATGATAGGACAGCTTTCAGATACTATAATTTAAGTGTCTCTGCAATGTAATAAATAGAGCTTTGTCTGGGTTTGAAAATAATGTTTTCTTCCCAAACAGCTGTTCGTTTGTATTAATAATTTTCTCTGCCTCCAGAAAGGCAGCATTTCTTTTTGATATATAATCTCGTTTCATCACCCTAGCTGTGTTCTGTCAGCGGTTGTGCTGGTGTTTTTTCTGTCCCTTGGCACCACGGGCGGATGACAGAGCTGACCTCGGTGCTTCCAGAAGAGGAGAGAGCAGTGTGCCCTGCCCTATTCCTGGTCAGGCCTTCACTTTGCATTTTAGCGAAGCTGGCTGATTTCACCGCCTTCTCAATTCATCTGAGTCTGCTTGGAAAAGGCACTTCAACACCAAACGCAGTATGAACAAGTCTACGCCCTGGTGTTCAGTTGGCAAAGCAAAGCGTCCTTGGTTTTTCATCTTGGGGGCCCCAATTAGCACCCGAGGTGGCAATTTATGAGGCTGTGATGGAGGTGGTGAGAATTAATTATGAGCTCTGGCTACAGTGACTACCACAATATGTGAGATCCTGGCCCCTCCCCTCAAAGGGGTCATGACCCATTGGGGGCCTAGAAAAGACCTTTGCACACGGGAAAAGAAAGTGTAACCATGTGTTGGGGGGCGGTATTTATAAATCCTAACGAATTGTGAGATGGATGGGTTGGACAAGTATTGTTAAAATTATATTTTCCTTTGATGTCACCGAATTCCCACGGTTGGTAGGCTGGGCACCATACCTGCTCCCACTGTGCATGCCTGAGAGTGATCGTGGGGAGGTGGTTAAGAGCGTGCATCCTAAACGCAGACGGTTTGCCTTCAAACACCAGCTCTCCCTCTTCTGTGCTGGATGATTCGGGACAAGCTCTTTGGTGTGGGCCTGAACCTCTTCAGCTACAAAGTTATGACAGTTCTGTCAGCCATACGTCACAGGCTTCTGAAGGGGATTATATGAGTTATTACACAGCAATGTTGAGAAGGGTGTCTGGCACGTAGTAAGTGCTCAGCGAACATCAGCCGTGTGAGTTGCTAAAGTTACAGGGAATACTGTGTCGGAGGAAACCGGGACCTGTATTCCAATCCAGTGGAAAATGTTAAACAGGTCCCATTCAGAGTGGGTTAGCTGGCTGGGGGAAAGCACACCCCGCCGAGTCTGATGGGGGAGGGTGATCCTGCGCACACCTTGAGCAGATTTGGAAGAAAACGGTATTTTTGTTCTCGTGCTATACCCCAGGACCATTCCAGCCTAGGGAATTAATGAAGGACAAAGAATTTAAAATGTCTGCCACTGGTGTCACGCTCAGTGGGACAGTTAATGCACAGGTATCTGCTCCTGGTGGACTGAGCGCTGACTCGTAATGACACATCTCCAGTACTCCTGGGAAGTCGTCAACATTGATGTCTTTTAGGTTTGAAACTGGGGGTGAGGGGACATTGCGCTTACTCAGTGCCAAGTTCCAGGTAAGACGTCTCCATTCACAGTCTCACTGCTATCGGCCATTGCCTGAAAATGTGACCAGAGATTTATGAATTTGGAAGCATTGGAATGAGAGCAAAGGCTTTTGTTTGTTTACTTGTTTGAAATCCTATTCTGCTTTGAACTGGGTTGAAGTCAACAGTGAAATTAGGAGCCTGGAAGCTGTGAGAGTAGAGGAGAGACCAGTAGGGGAACTTGACCCTCAGATAACAGTCCAGGTCCAATCAGATAAAGGAGACGCAGGGAGGGAGAGAGCAGGGGATGGTGAAAACCACCCGAGATGACAGCCCCTTGTCTTGCCACATCAGAAATGAGCGTTCGCAGGAGCAGCGCAGCGGCTGTATTCGGAGACAGCTGTCTGGGTAGCGCATATGTGCGCCATAAATCCAGGCATCAGCTCACCCGCTCCCACTGCCTCTTGTCTGCATCTGATCAACCACCTCCAAATGTTCTAGCATCCCTAGCGAAGAATTTTGATTTGGAAGCCTTCAACCAATAGTTAATTTATATTGAAAGTCTATTCTCTTGATAAGACACATCTGACAATTTCGGTGACCTTAAATCTGATTCCATATATATAATGGCAGCTTGGTTGGTGCGTGTTTCTGTCTGCAATGCATTCAGGGGCACATGTCCTGTCCAGCCACCCGGTGAAGAACACTGCCTTAATTTTCACGGTGCTGTGGAGCACCCAGCACCCAAGCTCTTCCTGAGCATGCATGAACACACGTGATATGGGAACCATGTGCCCTATAGAATTTGGTAGCTTACTTGGAATTTTGGTGAGGGCGAGGATTTGCTGTGCTAGGAAACTCCCTTGTCAAATATCCCGTAGCTTTAGCTACATGCCACCTAAGGACATGGTGGTATTCACAAAAGGGCACGGGCTTTAAACAGAGGAATTTAGCTTTTAGTCCTGTCCGCACCATTTTTCAGCTCTTGCTAGGATCGGGGGTTTAGAAGACAGACCTGGAACTACGCTCTAGCTCGGCCACTTGGGTGACATGTCGGTGGCATCTCTTAGTCTCAGTTTGTTGCCTGTAAAGTAAGGATTGTAATAATATCGATAATGCCTCTTCAGAGGGGTGCTGCTATGATATTTAAAATGGCTGGAAAAGCACTTGGGGTAGTAACTGCACACAGAAAGGGCCCAGTAAATAATGAAGTAGCAATGACAAATTGCTCATTGCTTTCGTTGTCTCATTGAGTCTCCATGTCACCGTTCACTGGACAGAAGAGACACTCCCTGTGTTCCATGGCTGTTGTCGGAGTTGAACGAGCTGCTGTATGTGGAAGCGCTTTGTAAACGCTCCGAAACACTCTATCAAAAATAATGGCGATGATCATTGTATTTTCATTTATTGAGAATCTACTTAGTACCGGGCCCTCTACGAACTATCTCTGATTTTCTCGACAGTCCTGTGAAATGGGTAGCATCAGTTTATACTGGAAATGAAAGAGGTCTAGAAGAATTTGCCTGGGATCACGCCTGGGGTTTCAACCTAGATGTTTTTCTTTAATCTAAGCTCATCATTCTACATACGCACATCCCAATGACAATAACAGAATTGTTCATAATAGTTCGTTGTTCCTGCTGGTGATGGAATCAAGCTCTTATCATCTAGTCTGGGCTATTGTGTCAACACTGAGCAGCACAGCATATACCACATGCGTTATGAAATACACCCAATAATACATCCTCATTCGCCAGCCTACATAAGTATCCACCCACTGAGCCCTAGGTAATGAAGGAAGTTCCAAGGACTATGTCAGCAGGTCCTAGGCGATGGCAGTGTGATTGGAACACGTGTCCCCAGGGTGACTAGTTTGAAAGGCATACCTTTTGAATGGATGCCTGCTGCTGGCTTTATTAAAATGGTCAATGCTTTTTTAGTCACTCCTCGCGTTTGTATATTTCAGTTACCTGGATTTTCATTCAGATTGTAGGTTACAAGGAAACAGAATTGACAATCGGGTGCCCCTGCCTGCGCACAGATTGTAGCTAGCTTATCACTCACCAGCTAACAGCGATCTGCTCAGCTGGCACCTGGACCCTGGCAGGTCCATAAGGAAATGTACCTGCCGGTATACCTGCCCTGCCTGGACTCCATGGCCTGGAGCGGGAGAGGCCTGGGCTCTGCTTTGGCACTTCCTAGCTGTCTAGTTTTGTTAACGTTCCATGAGGGTTTTTTTTCCCATTGTTTTTCATTTCTTCTTTTTTTAGTTCTTTCTAAGCCTCAGTCTTCTCATCTGTTAAATTGTAATAACAACACCTCTTGGAGTTTCTGGGCAAGTAAAGGGATATTTTATTTAAAATACTCAACACTCAAAAAGACATAGCTTCCCTTTTCACTTGTCTTTGTCTTAAAAAAAAAAAAGTCTGCTTTCGCAACAGTGGAAGATTTGCTTTTTGCCTTTTTGCTGTCTCACATGTCCACAAACCAACACATGGTTTGGAGAAATTTACAAGCAGGGGAGGAACTTAGCTTTTCACCCGTGACCGAGATGGTACCATCCACAGGGCTGTCCCACCTGCAGGGTGCCCCTCCCCCACACGTGGAGCCAGTGTCCCCTTGTGGCAGAGGCTCCCACAGCTGCCCCTCACCCTTGCACTTCAGGTTCTGGCCCCTGCAGCCAGCCAGCATTCTGGCCTTCACCATTCACATGTATCTACCAGGTTTCACTTTTAGTTTGGAAGAAACCCATAATTCTCACCTGTGTCCTTTGGATTCCTGGCCTGATGGAATATTTCAGACTATTTTTCTAACCCTCCCTCCACCCCCAACTGCTCTGAGTTACAAATGGCCAGATTTCAGTCATCAGGAGGGTAGAATGTATTATTTTTTTGCAGCCTGTCTTACTGGGGGCCAGATTCCAAGGAGGCAGCCCATGTGCTCACAGGCCAGGAGAGCCAGGATCTCAACAGTGTCAACAATCTTTGCTCATCATACCAAAAAAGCAGTGTGTCGTGCCGACTCATTAGCATACAGCCGCACGTGCTTGCTAACAAAGCCGGCTCTGGGTATCTGCTCGTTTCTCAGCTAGTCTGTCTTCCTTGACCAAAAAGAAGAGGAAAAATCGCTCAGCCCAGGTTGCTATCCCCTGTGCTGGGGCAGAAAGCACCACAAGGATCCCCAGAGGGAGAACTTTGAAGTGGTTTCCAAGTAATCATCCTTTGGAGAAAGGAGACCATCCACCCTTTGTTTTTCTAATCTTGTTTCAAATCATTGACAAGCAAATAAATTGCCATGTTGTCTGGTTCAAAAAACAAAACAAAACCCATCAAGCCCTGAATCTTTTCGATCGTCCCTTTCCCAATTTTTTTTTGGTTAGAGACGAGCTTAAAAAGAAATCACTGCCTGGGCAGAGGTCGACATGGGTGCCCTCCTCTCGGTCTGTCTCTCCAGCCCCCTTTTGTTGAGGGGGGGGGTGGAGGGAAGAAGAAACGTACAAGCAGATGTGCCGCTAGATCCACAGACTTCTGCCAACCATATGGCATCTTAAAGAAAGATGGTTGGAGCGTCTGGATTAGCAAAGAGTCGGGATGGGAAGCCATGTGTCGTGTTGGTACAGGCAGTTGTTTGAGCTCTCTCTAAATGGCTTCAGGAGATTGTGTAATGGAACAAATGGTCCTGCGAGCCCAGGAACAGCCTTGCCGCTGCTGGAGAGGCAGTTGGGCCTCGGGCGGGTACTGCTTCCCTCTCCCCCACCCCGCAGTATTATGTATTCTTCTTTGAATGTTCTTCAGACTCTGAAAATCGACTCAGACATTTGCAACTTATAATTACGCTCATGGGCTCTCCCCACGCCTGTGTCCACAGTTTCCCCCTCTCCCTCTCACTCTGATCTGGTGATTAACAACACTCCCTCTGTCCAGCTCTGTCTCCTCCGAGGCTCTCTGCAGGGGTGCAGGCTCTGCACACCAGCCTCAAGTGGCTCCTGACAAAGACCCTTTTCGGGGAGCTCGTCCAGCTTGTGGGGGGATGTACCCTCCCACCAGAATTTTCAGAAACCTCAGGCAGTAGGAAATCTGTTATTTCTTCATGAGTCCACTAAGAGTTGTACGTGGTCCCAGGGGTTGAGCACACGAGAGATGTGACCTTTTGCTATTTTGGACCTCACATGTGGCATTTTAAAAAAGTATATTAATTTTGCAGTGGTGGGCTCTTTGGACTTCTAGGTCACACATGCCCTTTGCCCAGCTATTGCCCGATACAAAGTGTAAATACACGTGTGAGAACTGAGACACTGTGTACCGGCAGCTCACGGTCAAGGGCTCCAACCGCTCGTGTCTGGAGAAGCTGAGACAGAGGGAGCCCTGGGACCTCCCAGCAAGAGCAGATCTTTCCAGTTTGTTCTCCTCGCCAAATTCTTTGGACATTTCAGCTACATTTTAGGACAACCAGATCTAATTTTGCTGTCCTTTCAAGGCTGCTGCACATAGAGTGTAGTATCTTTAGCAGCTAGAAAAGTTAGGTCCGCCTCCTCCGTGGGGCAGGCAATGGGCTCTGAGGCTGCAGGTGTGCCTTAAATTGTGGTTGATGGCAGGTGAAATGAGCAGTCGACTCTGTCAGAGAACTGGCCCATTTGTCTGACCGAATCATCCAACCAGTGTGAATGCAGTGGTCAGCGCGAGCTTCGCTGCACCCCACGGGGCGGAGCGCAATGGGCAGCTACACCTCCTGCAGGGTTTCCCTGGGTGCTCCCCCTCACAGGCAGTGAGCCCACCTGTACAGGCCCCAGAAAATGGGATCCAGTAAGAAAGGCAGCGTCCAGGTCACAAATGAGTTAGGTGTGGTCAACTGTAGGGAACAGGAAGCTACTATGTCTACAACCTCTGCCATCCAAGGTACTGTGGGCAAGAAAAATACATTCTAATTTTTCTCTTGCTGGGTAGCGAGGTAAAGACTTCCCCTAAAAGAGAAAAACGTGAAACCTGGAGCAAGTGTGGCCAGGTAGGTAAAAGGGGCACAGGGGCTAGAAATCTGAATGTCTTCCACCTGTCGTCGTTTCTGTGCACTTGTGCCTGCGGCAAACTATTTTTACTATCTCAGACAAGGTCATCTGAGAATCATTTCAAGACGGTTACCAGCTTCTCTCATAAATAACTGCTTTCTGCAGGAATAACGATGTCACTCGATTTCAGATAAACTGCTATTTCAATTTTGTGAATTCTTTGTATTTGTGTTAAAAATTATTTCTGTCTCATACACACAGGTTAAAATATATTCCTTGTTTCTTTCTTTCTTTCTTTCTTTCTTTTTTTCTTTCAGAGCTGGTTTCATTCCAAACAGGTTAAGTGTTGGGA
Source organism: Macrotus californicus (assembly GCA_007922815.1). NCBI lineage: Eukaryota > Metazoa > Chordata > Mammalia > Chiroptera > Phyllostomidae > Macrotus > Macrotus californicus. The sequence goes on from VMDR010001686.1 coordinate 77,055, forward strand.
TATTCTCCCTTTGTCTTCTGAATTTAGGATGGGGGCTCTCAAGGGAAAGCACAATTCTGACTATTATCTACCAAATGGAAGAAATTACCACTTGAATCCCTCTTACCTTCCAAGCACACAGTCCCACATTTGCCAGCATTAGAATTTCTTGAAACAATGCAATTAAACTGCAACATATTTCCTAACATTCTTAATTAGACAGTAACTGAAAAATGTAGATTAACAGCAGTTACTGTTTTTATCAACATATTTTCTCTTTCTTTTCCCCCACTATCACATCCCCCTCCCCCCACCCCTTTTTGCTTCAAATGTCTGATGTCAGTTTCATCCACATGTACATTATGCACATGGAACCGAAGACACAAAGTAGAAAATTCTCTTTTAATTCCGAGCTGCATGCCCAGCGCCACATGCACTGTCTGTTACATGTCGCTCCTCACGAGTTCCTGCTGGGAGTCTCTTTTTAAAGGCAAAGTGTTTCTGCAGGAAAGAGTTCAGGTTGGGCAGACTGTGCTAGGGAAACCTCGCTGTCTCCAGGGGGAATTAATATACCGATTGTTCCGTGCTCAAACTGGCGCGTGTGCAGAGGTTCAAGGGTGTCTGGGAATTGAAATATGGGGAATTCGGGAGAGTGAGCAGAGACAAAGAATTGGAAGTCGGGTTGAGAAGTGAAACGAATGGTAACTTTGTGAGGAGGGTTAGGGAATTCAAGAGTAAGCAGCTGTGTGCGAAGCGGTGCTCACTCAAAAAATAGTCTTATGAGACAGGAAGCCCTGTTTTCCAGGGCGCGCGTTAGGGTTGGTCAGAAAAACCAGCTTAGTTATCGGACGAGGATGGAAGAAAACACAAAGAAAGGACATTCTCGGCGCCACTTAATTTTCATTTCTTTAAGTTCTTAAGATCTTGGCCAGTTTCAGTTAAGTCACGTGAGCTCAGTCACTAACATAGACATTGAAATGGGTGGTAATATTTCTCCGTGCTCTCTATTAGCCAAGATTTTTTTCCTGTTTAATTAAAATTTGAGTCCTCCATGACCATCAACAGACAATGATTCATATTTTTTGTTTACAAATAAGATATTAAAAAGTAAGGAAAGCAAACGCAATCACGCAGCACCTTTTCTCATCACAAAGAAACCAAACTTTTTTCTCACCGCTTCTCTGGGGAGAGAAATTGGGACGTGAGCTAGGAGTTAATGAAGCTTTCACCCATCCCTTGCCCTCAACTGCCACCCCAGTTTAATCCTCTCCTTCTGCCAAAGTCCAGAGGCCCCGCAAGCCCCCAAGCCAGATGCTCCGCACCCAGCCACCCCCGCCCCCACCACTCCGCCTCCGCCCGAGCCGGCCCCTCCAGGTGCGGGCGCAGCTCCCGAAGCACCTGGCTCTCCCCAGGACAGCGGGGTGTTCGGCCGGCCAAGATGCCGGGAGGTTGGGGCAGGCGGGGGACCGCAGCGGGAGCGGGCCCGCAGTGCCCAAGGCGGGGCGCTTGGAGCGGGGGCGCAGGTGCCGGGGCGCCAGGCACATGTGCAGCTCTGCGGCTCTGGACCTGCCCAGGCACAGCTGCCCAGCATGGGGGTGGGAGAGCGGCCGGAGGTGTTTTTTTACTTGGCTGGGTGGGCTCTTCGGACGAGCTGTGCGCCGGAAATGTCTCGTCCTCAGCGTGCCCTAACTCCGTCACCGGACTATCACTAAAACTCTAGGACAAATCCTTTTATTGGCAACATCTAGGATGGGGTTGGGGCCGGGGGGTGGGGGTGGGGGTGGGGGTGCAACTGCAAATAGCTGCTGGTTGGCAGTTCTTTTCTAAAGCGGGAAGTTACCTCTAGGATGACTAGTCCACGCGGTCCATGTGGGTCAAGGGCGGGGAGAATAGCACTATGCTGCCCTGCCCTGCTTTAAAGGGTGGCATCCCACTTAAAAGCGTGAGCAGACAGGATGCGAGCTAAGGCCGTCCTGAGCCCTCCTCCACCAACCCCCAGCACACATCCCAGTCCCCTTATATCCAGCAGCCCCCATCCCCTATGGTAATTGGCCACTGGGGCAGTTGTTTCTACTGCCTTGGTTCGCCCATCACAACCACCCAGGGGCTGGCATACAGAGATTAAATGCTGTGTGAATGATGTAGCATGTCCACGGCTTTTTCTTCAGATCTGGGTGGGGTAATTCCTAGTCTACACAGCCGGTGGACTACCAGGAGTGGGGGCCATGGCTGGGAACTGTGGCCTGTACTCTGAGGCGCTCCTGCTAGCCACCCCCCCCCCACACACACACAGTATGTTGCCTGTTGTCACCCAGAGCAGCCCCTGGAAGGCCTCTCCTGTGCCCTCCTTATTCAGGAAGAAAAGACCCACATTCTCCTCAATTAGGAACACAGACCACCCTCTCCTGTCAAGAGAAAGGGGCTCTGAGGCTCTCTGAGACCATCCTGTGACAAGACCACAGGCCCTGAGCTCAATCCCTTCTCCCCTGCCTTCTCAGTGGCTGCCCGCCTCATCTGCTTTGGAGCCCCTCAGAGCTGATGGATGAGTGAGAAATGGAGCTAGGCTTTCTCATTCCAAAGCAATCTTAACATTCGTTCTCTCGGTCGCCTTCCTCAAGGCCACGGTGGTTTCCTGGCTACATGGACATTTTAGGTATTTGTGCTACTTTTAAAAAATAGAGTGTGAAGTGTTGGAAGCCTTGACCGGTTCTCTTGCCACTTCTTGAAATTCAAAATTTTGCAGCGCAAACATGACACCATTGATCTCGCAGGTTCCTTCTCCCCCCACGATGGCACGGAACTGGGCAGGATCCGGCCCTCGGGCTGCTGGAGCCCACTAGGAACCAAATGGGCCCTCTAGCCGGCCTAATCACTCTGCTCCGCCACGGACCTTCTAGCTGGAAGAGTTATGCCATCATATTACCCCAACACTCATTGCTGTGTGGAGGACCCCCTTTTACTAAATGATTTATTACTCTTCACAGAATTCCTTTGGCTGCAGATTTTATTTCTGAGTCACTCTGTTCAGCTCAATTGGTCGCCTTCAGTTACCGTGGCAACCAGCAGATGGGGTTCTTTGACAAGGGTCAGCAGGGAGGCTGCCTGGGTACAGAGGGACGAGGAGCTCAATAAAAAGCTCGCGGCAGTGACAGCTCTGTCGTGGATGGCCAGGAGCAGTTATCAAATTACTTGCATTAAAACCTAATTAAGATGTGTGCCAATCAGTGCACAGTAGTGATTGGATCTGGTTACTGATTCTGCCGTGGGCTCCCTCATACTCGATCACACCTCTGTGACCGTTTGGGACCTCAAGGAGGGTCAAACACGAAGGAAAGAGAGGGGACCTCACTGCAGTGTGGTCCCTGGTGCCGTGCAGGACCACTCCCTGGGGCTTTACTCTGTGAGAGCACCAGGAAGCCCTCAGGAGGACAGAACACCATGCCAGCTGCACAAACCCCAGAGGGCCACTGGCCAGACCCCCATGTCTGCTTTGAAGGCAATGGTTGCTTTCATTGCAAACGGCACTCACCAAAATAAAATGGACCTTTTCATTGTTCCAGATTAGAGGGGACTAGAAAGAGGTGACAACTAAGTGCAAAGGATCTTTTCTGGTGGGAACACAAGGGACATTGTTGGCTCCACTGACAAAACTGGAATTCGATAGATTAATATACTGTGGGTATATGACAGCATCTTTAGCATTAGGAAGTAAACACAGGTACCTAGAAGAAAAGGACAGTGGTGTGTGCAACTGACTGACATGTGATTCAGAAAAGAAATGTGTGTATTCATGCATATACAAATATATGGAGAGGGAGAATGAATCATAAGGCCAATGGGGGGAATGATAACAGGTGGATTTGGATAAAGAGTATGTGGGTATTCTTTGTACTATTCCTGCAACTTCTTATAAGTATGAACTTATTTTCAAATGAACAGTTTTTACCAAGAGGTACTTAAGTTTAGGTTTAGGTGGTTATGCTCTGGGAGGCAGTGTGGCTTTTTTTGCTGGTGCTTCTAAACGGCCTGATGCCAGATGTGGCCTGGATTCTACTCTGCACAGGTGGTGATTTCCAACAGTTTTCACGCCCGGGTCCCGTTTCTCTTTGTGCAGTGGGGCTGTGCTCCCCCCGACTCTGCTGTTGCTTTGGAAGAGCTGGTTAAAGTCACGGAAGATCAAGGCCATTGGACTCCTAGGTGCTTCAGATTCTCAGATTCTCGACTTGTCCTCTCCTGTCCCCGCTATTTTGTGATGCCAGGGTCCTTTATGTATGCCCGGCCCTCCTGGTGTATTAGGAGCTCAGGCTGGGCCAGGTCACACTGACCCTGTAAGAGTTCAAGGTGGCAATGCAACAGACTTCCCAAGTGAGCTAAGGCAGGGCTCAGCGTTGTGTCCCTGGAAGCTCTGTTTGAAGCAGTTGGTCTGGGAGAGAGCCTGTGTGACCTGAAGCTGTCACAGGCCTCAGGGCCCTGCTGTGTGGCCCGGCGCCTGGTCCCCAAGGGCTCTGTGGCCCCTGTGGAGCCACGTTGGTCTTCTGGTGTTCCCAGCCTCCTGTGTCTGCATCCTACACGCCAATGCCCCTCTGGGCACTCGGTCAGGGTGGTTTCCAGCCCCAGGGGTCCTCAGACCGGCCAGGGACAACATGAGAACAGACACTGAGAGTGCTTAGAAACTGTTACAGCGATTGGGGCCCGCAGCATTTTTATTGGACTTCATGAAACTCAGTTAGCAACGGAGTAGGAGTTTAAAGAGAACATAAAGAGAACCCAAACTGCTACTCTTCACGAGCTGGGTGCAAAAGCCCTTGTCTGGGGCTTCCCTCCTTTTCACCATGCCCCCAGGCCTCAGAAAATTATTCTGTATCAGCTATTTCCCAGGAAGTCGGCCTGTGTTACCTTTCTCAAGGCCCCTGCCTAAATAACATCCTTATTTTCTCATACGGAATAGAAGTCTTTCCTTTTTTTAAAAAAAAAAAAAAGGATTTTGAAATGCTGTGAAAAACACTGGATTTGGACTCAAAAGGCAAGAATTCCAGTCCTAGATGTACTTCAGAAAGGCTGTGACCTTGGGTAAGTCACCTGTACTCTCTGGGCCTCACGTTCACCGTAGTGGACTGGACCGAATGACCTCCAAGGTACCTAAAGTCCCAACCGGACCTAGTCGTTTTGAAGAGCAGAACAGGGGTCTTTCCCCGCAATGCCTGTCTCTCCTCAGCCCCTGCTCATCCTCCACAGACAGCCAAGGCTGATGGGAAATTTGAGAGAATGGAAAATCGAAGGGGCAGTACCGGAACGTAAATTCTCTATATTGGAAATGTTAATTCTCCCCCGGATGGCACGATCCTTAGAGTGAAGGGCTCTATTGAAATCGTTCTTGAAGAAGGTGGATTTGGGCAAAGGGAATTTAATCAGCACCATCGGACATTGGAACTGCCTTAACTTTCTAAGTGAGGTTAACTGGCTGGAATGTGGTCCAGTTTCCTAAGCACATGGCTTCTTTACGCTGATTCTGTGAGAGGGAATTACGTCAAATGCAGCAACCTTTCTTGAGTATTGGAACAAAGCATGCAACTTTAAATCAATATGGCTTACTTGCCAAAATTAATCACCTAGAGCAGTAATTAGAGTAACTGGGTTTTCATACTTCAACTTGGACAACATAGATGTGTTGTGATGATGCCAGCATCTGAAGACAGGAACCCAGTGAATTTCTGTAAAGTCACACTAGTGTAGACGTTTGTGGCTGAAAGAGAACTTAGTCATCTTCTAGCCCAGAGGCTGGCAAACTTGCTCTCCGAAGGGTCAGATAATAAATATGTTAGTCTCTGCCGCCATATGGTCTCTGTCACAGCCACTCAACTCTGCCGTTCAAGTGCAAAAGCCCTCGTAGACGACACTGAATGAGCAAGCCTCGCTGCGTTTCAATGAAAGTTTATTTAGGGACAAGGAAAGTTGGATTTCACAGAATATTCATGTCACAAAATATTTTCCTTTTTTTCAATCCTTTAAAAATGTAAAAACCCTTCTTAACTCGCAGATGGCACAAAAACAGGCCGTGGGCCAGGTGGGGTCTGGTCTGGGGCGTGAAATCCGCTTCGCCCGGTCCCAGTACCCGCTCTCATTTCACCTGCGGGGAAACTGAGGCTCAGCATGATCTCCCGACTTGCTGACCTTCTTGTGACCGCCACCAGAACTTTGGAGTAGACGAGGAGAGTCTCCCTTCAGGCCGCTGGCTGTTCAATGATCAAAATCAGAGCTACACAAAACAATTATTCTCCAGAAGGCCTCATTTTGTGTGTGTAGTTGATAGCGTGAGTGATAGCATACCGGTGGTTCACGGCCTTTGAGCATTCCCCAGAATCACCCAGAGGGCTCACTAAGGGCCCCCATTCCAGCTTCAGGAGTCTGGAGGTCCCCTCTCCGTGGCACACATGGAGAACCTGAGGTTGAAGAGATCAAGCCTCTTGTCCAAGCAAAACCGTAGTTTGTGGTGGGGTGGTGAAGCCCAGCTCCAAGGCCAACGCTCATCCATGCATTCCAGGAGTCTTTTAATTACAGCCAAGTTCCAGTAGTGCACTTTAACTTAACGTATAGGTTCTGTTTTTTCAGGAGCAAAGTTATTACGTAGTAAAGCACATCTGTACTATGGATGACATTACAGGTCTCTGGTGAGTGGTTCGTTCATTCTGGCCTATTTATCCAGCATGGGCTAAATGTCAGGCACCTGGCTAAGTGCTAGAGGTGGAAAGTTGAACACTGTCCCATTTCTGTCCTTCAGAAATTCATAGTTCAGTCCTGGCTGGTGTGACTCAGTGGATTGAGCACCGGCCTGGGAACCAGAGGGTCGCTGGTTCGATTCCCAGTCAGGACACAAGATTAGGTTGTGGGCCAGGTCAGGCCCCCAGTAGGGGGTGCACGAGAGGCAACCACACATTGATGTTTCTCTCCCTCTCTTTCTCCTTCCCCTCTCTCTGAAAATAAATAAATAAACTATTTTTTTTTAAAAAAAGAAATTCATAGTTCAGTGGGAGAGGCAGATGGCAATGCCTGCAGTAAGTGTGGATGCAGGCACGGGTGGATGGGGTGTGTAGAATGGGCTGTGGAGAGGTTCGGCAGGTGTAGGGACTGATCTACAGAACCGGGAAGCTGGGTGATAGGGACGGAAAGTGAGGAGGCCAGGAAGACTGGAAGACCAGTGACTAGGGTGGTCCCACCCACTGGAGAGAGACACAGAGGGAGGAATGTGCCATTGTGGCTGGGCAGTCTCTGCCCCTTCCGGTTGCCTGGACTTGGGAAAACGATGAACGGCTCCAGGCCTGCTTTTCTCATGCAGGAAATGATGCGGACGATAATAATGCAGATAATACCTGCTGTTCGGTATTGTTAGGCGGATTAAATTAGCTAATGAATATAAAATGCTGACGATGCTCCCTGCCCCATGGTAAATGCTCAGTAAATGTTAGGGCATGCTACGGTAACGGTAAGGAACTGAATGCATATTTTACAGTCCAAATATTTGCACCTTTTAAATCCATATGTTGGTTGAAAATGTTCTCCATTTGCATGAGGAGGCCTCCTCTCCTGGGGAAAGTGTGGACTCAGCACTTTGAGAACATATCTAAGAAGTGGAAGAAAAATCCTTCACGGCAGTTGGAATGACCAAAGGAGGGGGCTCCGGTCTGAAAACATTTCAGGACAAGACACATTTTACCGCCACCTAGAAGAAGAGGAAAAACAAGAACCAAACACTCACAGTTGTCTGTAGGAAGCTCCCAGGTGAATTGTTGAGTGGAACTAAAACTTCTGATCAGCTGTGGCCCGTGTGGCTCAGCGGGTTGGAGCACAGTCCGGCAACCGAGAGGTCGAGGGTTCGCTTCCAGTCAGGGCGCATGCCTGGGTTGAGGGTTTGATCCCTGGTCCTGGCGTGTTGCGTGATTCCCCAGTTGGGTGCGTACAGGAGGTAACAAATTGATGCTACTCTCTGGCATCAATGTTTCTCTCTCTCCCTTCCTCTCTGAAAGCAATGAAAAAAGTATCCTCGGATGAGTCTAAGAAATTGAAAAAAAAAAAAAGACTAAAATTTCTAATCAAAACCAGACGTGCATGAGGACACGGGCCACCTCTGTGGGAACGGGGGCTCTGGCCTGGAGACAAACATACAGGGCGCGGCCCTGTGGCCCTGGCGCCAGGCCCACAAGTGTTCATTTGGTGATCGTGCCTCGTAACTTGCTTATACGCTGCATATATTTCGTGTGTATCACATACGACATAAAAATTTAAATGTATGTGCTCACTTGCTTTCACAGTATTCATAGCAAATGAGTGTCTGAAGCCCAGGACCGGAGCTGGCCGCTTTCTGTTTTGCATAAGATATTTTCCCCAGCCCACTCGGCTCTAAAAAGTGGTTTTTGTCTTTCACCACTTGCTCCATCTTATCTTGAAGTCTTGCATATTTTTGTTAAGTGTTGGTTCTGCTCATGCCTGCGGGGTGTGGTGGCGAAGCCGCTGTTGGACCAATAGAGCCGTGCCTGGGCCCCGCCCACACACCGGTGCTTTCCTCCACAGCAGCATGTTCCTGGGGAAGCTGCTGCCCCTCGGGAGCCTTCGGTGACAGCTCTGCCCCAGAATGGGGGCTCTGCTCCCCCCAGAATCCCTAGTTCTGCCCAGCTGTGCACTGCAGGATGTGTCATTAGGATGGGGATGCCAGTCTGAGGTGCAGAGTGGCCTGGGCATGTCCTTCCTCGTGGACTGGCCGACCCTGCTGAGCATCATGAGGCCGGGGAGCACAAGGTGCTTCATGGGAAGGGGTGGGCCTGGCCTGGCCTCAGCTCCCCTGGGCACCGTGACCGCACTGAATATGCACACACAGGTCTTGGGAAAGAAGGTCCTAAATAGGGAATGAGCTCTGCATCTGATGATTCCGTCCCTTCTTGCTGTGAGCAGCCTGTGTGTGGTTTGTAGGCTGTCGGGCTCCTTGTACGAGAGGCCGCTGTCTAAACAGAATCTGCAGAAGGCCCAGAGGTGGCAGCCCGCTCAGTCCTTCAATTACCTCGTGGCTTATAGAGGAAACACAAGGGACCCACACAGATCAAGAAATTGCAGCCTCCCAGAAGGACACTTATGCCCAGACCTGAGCACTGCAAATGAGTTTCCAGTCCTGTGAGGGTCAAGGGGAGCCTGTTGCAGACAGAGGGAACAGCCAATGCGGGGGTCATAGGTAAGAGGAGCAGCGGGCATTGGGGGGAGCTGGAGAGCAGAGGTGACAGCCACTGGTCTGGGCCTTGCTGGGGCCAAGAAGGGTGTCTCCCTGCCCCTGGCCAGTGCCCTTATCCTTCACAGTGGCTCGTTCCTCAGCGAGTGGTCGTGCCCTCTACCTGGGGCAGCAAACAGAGGCTCTGAGCAGGAGCTCCCCCCGGCTTCTGGTTCTTGTCCCTGCCTTCCTCTCACCTCAGGGAGGGTCTTTGTCAGGGCACCTTCCTGTCGTGGGAAGCCCATACCCTTGGCCTTGAGGGTTTCCCTTGTCTCCTCCAGAGCCCCTGCTCTTGACTCCAGTCTCTTCCACTCTCTGTACCTGCTCTTGCTACCCTGCCCCCGGCCAAGCCCCTCTTCAGAATAGTGTCCCCTTTTCCGTCCCCTCTTATCAGGCTTCTGCCACACCTCCTCCTGAAAGAGCAGGCAGACCTGGCCAGGCACGTCCCCGTGGCACGCCACCACCAGGCAGCACTTCACACTCTCCCTCTTCGAAGACCTTTTCTTGTTTAAGCTCCAGGTTCTTCTTCTCTCCTGGCTTTCCTCCTACTTCTTGGTCATCCGTTTCAGTGTCTTGCTGGCTCCCTGTCCCCTGCCAGTCTTTAAGTGTGGCTGTGCCCCAAGGCCCCATCCTGTCCTTATTCCCTTTCACAGCACCAGAGGCTCTTAGCCAATGAGTTGAGGGGCAGCGGGGTCTGCTTGGGTATCTGTATTTTCAATGAATCTCTGGAGGCTTTCCTGGGTGAATCTTGCCCCATGTTCATGGCCTCACCTCTCAGCAAGTTTGGGCTGCACAGCTGGAGCCTGACTCCTCCTAGGCTCCAAGCCACATAACTGCTGGGTGGGTGGGTGGCTCTCTCCCAGGCACCTCACCCTGACCCCAGAACTGCGTCCCGGGTCGGTGCCTCCTCCACGCTCTCTTTCGTGGTAAGTGGCACCACCGTTGCCTAAAGGACAATGTCCGTTTTTGTTAATTTGGCTGCAGAGCTTTACTGGATCCAGCCTGACCCTCCCTCCGGGCAGCTGCTGGCTGGGCCACACTGCACAGCTCCAAGTTTCCAGGTGCCTTTGCTGCCTCCCGGGGGCGGCCCTGCGCCCATTCCCTGCCAGACCAGCAACACCCATTCATCTTCTCACATCCCAGCTTGCCAGCCCAGTGACCTTGGACTAGTGGTTTATCCTGTCTATGCCTCCATGTCCTCATCCCTGAAGCAGGGTAATGATAGCTCCTGCCTCATGGGACTGTCGTAAGTAAGCCCTGAGAGGTTCATGAACGGTGAGCACTTAACAGCTCCTCGCACATAGTAAGCACTCAATAGATGATGATGATGATGATGACGATGACGACAATGACCTCCCTGGGCCTCGCCCCTGCCCTGCAGACACTGGCTCTTATGCATTCACAGTGCCCTGTTGCAGTGACATGACCTTTGTTCCCAGTGGGTCTCTCCTTAACCGTCTGGGAGCCCCCAGAGGGCAGGGTCCATGTGTAACCCTTGCTGTGTTCCCAGGACCCACCTCAGTACTTGCCCCATGAGAGGTGTTTACCAAGGGGTGCCTGGTTTTGCCGAATGAACTCAATGGATTAACCAGCCATTCACAGTGGTTACGATACCTGGGCACTGCCTAGACTTGCCTCCATGCTCTACCACTTCTTCTGTGACTTTGTGCAAGTCAAGGGAACCTCTCAGCTCCAGTCTTCTCATCCGTAAAATGGGGTGCTAGCACCCACCTGCTAAGATCGTGGGGAACTTTTCACTAGATGATCGGTGTGGGGGGATAAGCCCAGGGTTCAGTGAGTGCTAGCTGGTGCCAGTGGCCACTGCAGCTGTGGTTGGCTGCACACGTGAACTTGGGACAACAAAAATGAGAGCGGTAACCACCACGGAGAATCAGAGACAGCTTCTGTGTCAGCAGGACACGCCAAGAAATCGCTTCCCACTGATGGTAACGCAGCAGCCACGAACAGCTTGTAGGCTGGGTGGTGCAGTGTTTGGGCAAGGCTGTTCCAAAAAAAACCTTTTTAATTAAAAAAAATCTGTTTTACAAATATTCAAAATAGGCCTCGAGAGAGCTGCCATCGAAATATATTTTCCTTAGCAAAGGCCCCTTCACCTAAAATCTGTTTGTTTGTTTTTTAAACACACGGTGGGTTTGGGTTTGCTGTTATTTTTACCTTTTCTAGGCTTTTGATTGACATCACTGCTGCCCATGGATTGACAGGACAGAGAGAGGCCTCAAAAAAGAGGGAGCCTAGTTTTCAAAGAGAAAAACACTCTCAAGAGGGTGTTTACCAAGGATTGTTGGTTTGTTGAATTAACAGAAATTAACCAGCCATTAACAATGGTTAAGGTACCTGGGCACTGCCGAGTGTTCAAGTTGGCTCAGCTGACTCGAAGTGAATCCATCCTTAGCTTTCCAGCTGTGAAGCCAGGGGGGCCTCCTGGAGGGAAGATGAGACCCTCCCAGTGGCCTGCTCCTCACATCGGTGGTGCTTCTGCAGGAAACCCCTGGACGGCTGGCTCCTTGCCGGGGTGCCGGGCTGCCACCGATGGGCTCGATTCAGCCCATCTGGGCGGAGCCTGGGTGCCCCTGGGTAATTGCTGCAGGGATCCAAGGGCTGAAGTTTGCAAAACACCACCAGCTGAGGTTCTGAGGCCTCCACCGGGGGAGGGTCTAGACTGGAATCAGCCCCACAACCAGCTTTCTATGCCGAGTGAGCAGCTCCAGCTGAGCCTCAACTCCAGATTGGGCTGGCATCTCCTTTCAGGAGCCCCAAACACTGAACCCATACTGAACCCATACATCTTCAGGACCCCTACTCATTCAGCCGAGCTCAGGGCAGGGGCCGCATCCTCAGGACAGTTGGCCATCCTCAGTGGCTTCTGCCTTTAAAGCCCTCTTGGTGCCATCTAATTTTCACGTTTCCATTCTGTTACGTTTGTTTCCGCCAAGCACAAAGCCAGCGGGCCACCACCTCAGTAGCTCTAAGCCAGTGGCTCTCCCCACACCCGTGACCTGACTGGAGGGGGAAAGGCACCTACTGTGTGCTTCTCGGGGAAACAGGCTGTTCTCATCTCTGCATCTTCCGTGGGCCCCAAGGCTGCACTGCACCCATGAGGGATGGCCAATGGCATTTTCCAGTGAGTCAGTCTGGGCAGAATGCCCCTGCTGTCGTCCCACCCCCAGTCCCTCCAGCCCTCCCCTGTCCCCTCCCCAGCCTACTGGCCCAGCCCCTCTGACCCCCAGGATGTCCTGGCCCCTTCCAGCTGCTCCCTGCTCAGTAGGCACTGCAGAGAAACTTCTGTTTGGTTTGATGCCAGCTGGGTGGTTTTGAGGCTGTGCTCTCGGGAAAAATTGCCCCCACTGGACCGTGTGTTGGGGCATGGTGCAGACTGGGCTTCCCCAGAGGAAACCTTTTTCTTCCTCCAAGAGCAGAGGAGGGTAGCAGGGAAAGGGGACATTCCTACCATTGGTACGGTCTAGAGGCATCAGGTCACCCTTGGGTGGAGGATCCTTGTGGTGTGGCTCCACCCCCAGCCTGATCCTGGGAGGCTGGGCAGGGCCTGTCTGCAGCCCAGGAGAGAGGATGAGGGAGCACCTGAACCTGGCCCTGAACAGCCACAGCCTCAGCCACAGGAAGCAAGAAGTCAGTCCTGCCCTGGGTCCTCGGGAACCAGTGGAGAGGAGGCTAGTGGGCGGGGCATGGGCCTATGGGCGTGGTCAGCCTAGGCTGGGACTTGGGGGTGGGAGGGCCCTGTGAGCATGCTCTCTGCTGGCTGGACATCTGCTGAGAGTGCCCACTCCTCAAGAGACTGGGGAGCAGGGCCTGGCTGAAGTGCTGGCAGGCTGTTAGGGTTCCCAGAAAGCAGGCTTACCTGTCTCCAGAGGCTGCATCACTTTTAGTGAAAAGCCTGCCCACCCCTAAGGCCCCATCCCTGTCCTGCTTTGAGGTCTTGGCCATGCTTACTAAATGCTCCTCTTGCTAAATGGTAAAATGTAGCAGACCAGCTGTAAACAGGGTGGCACATGGTAGGAACCCAACCCAGTAGGTGTAGCCAATGGAAAGCCAGCCTCCCAGGAGGCAGAGCTTTGGATGTGAGTCCATCTCCTTGCTGCGAGTGAAGAAAACGTCCCGTGACAACCATGTCCCACTTTTGAAGACAGCACCCCAGGTGGCGAGCCCCTGGGTTCCAGTAACACTGGTGAATGTTTAGTTGTGCCGAGATCCCTCCAGAAATGCCTGCCGGGGAGCTCGAACCCGGGGCGGCCTGAGGCCAGTGTCTGCAGAACAGGCTTTGGGTCTTTGAGCCAGCGCTGGACACGGGGACTGGAGTTTGAAATGCGTCCTGAATTTTAAAAATCCTTTTATTTTTTGGCGTGTGGAAAATACAAGTTTATTTCACTGCTGATTCTGGTGGTGGGTGAGGACTGCAAGGAAGGGCATGCAAACAGCGAACTTCCTTCCAGAACAGTCAGTTCTGGCTACTTGTTCAACTCTAAATTTAATCCGAAACCCACATTTCCACGGCTGGTGTGCTGCTCGCTGCACAGGAAGTGTCTGTGGGCAAATGAGCATAATAGTTGGAGTGAATTAACAAGTCTGGAGAGGAGAGCCCATCGGCAGAATGACAAATTTAGGCTCTTTAGAGACATCTGGTCAGCAATGCCACAGCGCATGACTGACTGGGTGACTGACGATGGAAAGCCAGTGTTGCCACCCTCCTCACCCCTGCCCCAGCCTGGGCTGGCGTTCGGGTCCAGACAATTCCAGATGAGCAATGGAGGTCTTTGACCTCTGTGAGTTTAAGGTTTCAGTTTGTTTAGTTATCCAACTAGATCTGTGTGTTTGCTGATTATGCAGTCCACCAATTTCCTTTCGTACTTGGTACAACTCCCTTCACGTTGCCAAATGCAATCCAAGGGCCACTGCTGGCTGAGGCCTCCCTCCTCAGGGTCACGCAAGACTACAGCTCAAGTTCAGTGCCAGGCACTTACTCAGATGCACAAGCAATGGGACACGTCAACAGGGCTGAGGTCTGCCGTCGCCTCAGTTCTCAGGACCCCCGTCTGACTCTCCAGTGGCTTTTTCTCCAGGCTCCGGCAGCTGGACAAGCACGGCCAGGCCACGGCCCAGCAGCTGGTGCAGCTACTCCAGAGGCAGAACCAGCTCCTGCTGGAGAGGCAGACCCTGTCGGAGGAGGTGGAGCGGCTGAGATCCCAGGTACAGTGTACCCCCAGGGCCGTGTGGGGGCGTCAGGGAGGGTGCACCCCCAGAGGACACGCTGGGGTCTGCGGGCAACAGCTGCATGTTAACCGGCCGCTGATAAGCCAGGAGGGCCATCCTGAAGACTGGGTAGGGCACTGTGCGGACCCAGGGAAATGTGGGGTACGGCATGGGCCTGTCCTCCTGAGGGATTGAAATGTTTGCTGGAGCACAGACCCAAGAAAGAAGAAGGCTCACCATGTGCTGAGCAGCGGCACCTCCACCTGCAGGAGGCAGGGACAGGAGGGCTGCAGTGCTGGGGAGACGTCCAGGAGTCAGCCCTGAAGGGCCCCTGAGGAGGCCCACAGCCTGCACTGGTTGAGGAAGGGGGTGCTCCCGGTTAGGGAGGGCACTGTGAATGGAATGCATGAATCTTGTCCTAAGTTCCCTGACAATTGAGCTAAGAAGTTTTGGGGGGTGGGGAGGATTATAAAAGCCCTTTTAAAAAGACATTTTTAACCAAACAACAAAAGAAAAGTTTACTGAAGAATAAAAAATGCAGGAAAAGAATAACTTGCCACCCTAGCCTGTGCGGCTCAGTTGGCTGGAGCGTCATCCTAAAGACCGAAAGGTGGCAGGTGCGTTTTGGTCAGGGCACATACCCACGTTGTGGGTTCGACCCCCGGTCGGAGTACATACGAGAAGGCGACCGATCGATGTTTCTCTCTCTCTCTATCTCTCTCCCTTCCTCTCTCTCTAAAAGCAACGAAAAAGAAAATGTCCTTGGGTGAGGATAAAAATACAAATAAACAAACAAAGAGAGTGAGGTTTGGAGTGCCGGCCGTGTCACACGTAACATGCAGTCACTCCCTTGTCCCTGCAGGATGGACCACCGTCTCCATTCTACAGGTAGGGAAACTGAGGCTCAAGCAAGCCTACACAGCTAGCAAGTAGGGACCCTGATGTGGAGCCTGTCTGACTCCGCGGCCCAGGGGTCCCCGGTCCAGGTGAGATCGTAGCTAGTAGAGGAAAGAAAGCGTGTCCAGGTGAGCTGGGAGCACAGAGTGAAGCCTTTTTTCCCGAATTGCTTCTCTTCCTGTGAGAAAGGCTGAGCCTCCGCCCGATCCAGCAGTTTGCTGGATAATGAGGTGGTCCTCGGGCAGCCGTGGCCTCTGCCTGTCGTTAGGATTGCGCCCAGGTGCTCCATGAGTGCCCGGGGGACGTCACACGTACGTGCCGGGCATGATTCATGGGAAAATGCATCTGGAAATGAAAAGGATGAGAAATTGTCTCTCATTGTCCTTTCAAAATGACCATGTGCCAAATGGCTATCTGGGCGCCGCTGTCCTCTGAGTGATTTTCCCACTCAGCCCACCAAGTCCCTCTGCAAAGTGCTCATTTGTTCCACAGATAGTAGGTGATATCCCCCTCCCTCACACACACCTGTGGCAGTCACTGAGCTGAGGCCCGGGGGGGCGCACACCTGTCTGTCCCCCGAGCCTCTGAGGCCGCTCACAGGGAAGGGGGTGAACGCAGCTCAAAGTCCAGGGCATGGACGGACCACATGCACGTTGTCGGAGGTGCTTGTGAAGAAATGAGCACAAGGACCATGGTGGCACCTCTGGGCCAGGGCCCAGGAACCTGCATTGTAACAAGCCGTTTGGGTCATCCTGGGGCGGTGTTTGCAAGCATGAAGAACAGGGAATGATTCCTGACTGTGTCATGTCTTGAGGTCCTGAGCAAGTCCCTGATGTTTCTGCTAAGCCTCGGTTTCCCCATCTGCACAGTGGGCGTTAGACCAGCCTAGCTCAAAAGGGCACTGGAGTGTGGAACAGCCATACACAGTATGCCGAAGCCATGTCAGGCTTTCTGCTTCCTCTCCCCTCCCACACTTGAGAGGCCCCCAGGGACCCCAGGGAAGGCAGAGGCCCAGTGGCGCCAGCAGCAGGTGACAGGGCTCCCTCCCCTCCCCCTGATTCTCAGACGTGCCCAGAACCTGACAGTCCAGCCGGTCCTTCGGGTCATCCTGGGTGGTGCTGGCCAAAGGTCAGGCCAGTGGGCCATCCGAGAGGTGACCAGGCTCCTGCCTGGGGTGAGGACGTGACTCACGGCCTGAGTGGGTCAGCTTCTCAGGGCCAGGAGCTACCTAAGGAGCAGATTGCGGGGCGTCCTCTCTGCAGGGTGTCCTCTCTGCAAGGTGTCCTCTCTCCGGGGTGGTTCCCTCTCGGTTCTGGACCAGATCACTATCACATGGGGTTGCCTTTCAACTCCCCATCTGCCTACTACATCCACTCAGACCTTCCCTGAACCATCGATGCTTAGAAACCTCTTCCAGGTCCTTAAAAATCTGAGAGTGGTCAAATGAAACTCTTAAAGAAAAACCCCAAAACCTCAAAACGATCCTCAGAAAAATGAGCCAGTCTTTCTTCCCTTGCCTGAAGCAACATCAGCAGCTTGACCATCCTGTGCTGTCTGATACCGGCCAGTCCAGCTCCTCTCTAGGGGGGCCTTTCAGAGTCACGTGTTACGTGGGGAATAATTTAAGTATGAACATGACCAAAGAGTTTGGCTGAGGGACCTTTGGCTTGCAGGAGCAAACATGGGTGCTTGAAGAGGAGGGGGACCGGTGTTAACAAGCTCTCTGCTGATCTCCAAACCGAAGGCCGGCTCCTCCCACCCAGGTGTGGATTTCGCCTACTTTGGCCATGGAATAAACTTGACTTGTGAGCCTCACTTCCAAAGAGTGAATCCGGCTGCCGATTGACCCAGGTATTCTCTGGTTCAGGATGCTTTTAGCCGAAGGCTTCCATTTTCTCAGCCTGGCTGGATTAAGCACAATCACATAAATTTGCATGTCAATCTCTGAAAACCTCTGCACACCTAATATGCAAACGAGCGTGGATATTTTCTGGCCAGGGCAGCTGCTCTGAGCTGAGTCACCTCACCCAGCCCCATGCCCTGAAGCAGGTGACGGGGCCCTGGGCTGGCCTGTGGCCTCTGACAGGAAACATCTAGTCTGCTTAGAAGGCTGGATGATTCTAAATTGTTTCTGCTTAGTTCTGAAATGCCGGCCACAGCATGTCTGGCAGAGGGAGCTGGTTGTAGGCCTCAGTGTGCTGCGGGGACATTTTTGGCTACGAGAAGTCCCATCGCGCCCTTGGCCGCTGCTGCAGAGAGCAAGCCAGTCTGGTCAGAGCGGGCTGGCCCGGGGGCCGACCCAGTGGCCGTGACTTATGGTGCAGCCATCAAGCTCAAGGCTCCTTTATGGACTTGTCCTTGGTTTAGTGCTGACTGAAAGCGATGCCTCTCTTAATCGCCTGCCTCCCCCGGGGTGGGAGGGACTTTAAAAAATAGCTTTTAAAATGTCAAGAGAGGCTGGATTGGTCCTTGCGGAGAAACAGGGCCCTGGCAGCCGTGCTCCCGGTGCCATCCTCTGCCTCCGTCTGCAGGTCCAGCACTCGCTGAGGCCACCCCTGCAGGGGGAGGACCTGGTGTCCAGGACAGGAACCTGGGTCCCCAGGGAGTTGAGGCGAGGCCTGACAGCTGGGAGCCGGGGCAGGGGTCCATGACCCAGCACCCGGGGGTGCTAACCTCTGGCCAGGAAGGGTGGTGTCTGCCGGTGAGGAAATCAGAATCCCTTGTGGGGCGAATGGCGCCTGAGAGAGGGAAAGGACCAAAGCTGTCTGCTGAGAGGACTGTCTCATCCCTCACGGTTACTGTATTTGCTGGTGTGTGTGTTTGGCAGTGAACGTGGTTCCAGTTGATTTGGGTTTTCTGATCACAGGCATCTCGACAGGCTGTTTGGTTCCGTCCTCAGGGTTCGGTCTGGGGAGGGGTCCTTTATAGTCCCTTCGGACGCATCTCTTTCACAGTATCTAAAACGGCCCTGAAACGGACTTATCTGTGATGACTCCGGTGGCCCTCTGACTTTTGAGCCTCCTTGGCAGTGAATTTAATTTCCAATTTGATATAAACTTATACACGGACCCAGCAGCCCTACGTGATTCTATTCAGAGTCATGGGCCTGATCTCATTATACCAAAGGATGCTGGAGAAAAGCTGAAAACCTAGCTCGAGAAACAAAGACCCAGGAGATGATGAAGGGAAACGGGCCCATCTGGGACCTGAAGCCTAGGGAGGGGACAGCTTCAGAAAGGAGAGCTCCCTGAGGCTGCTGTGAGGCTGGGGGCCAGCTGGGAGGAGGTGCCTGCCCAGTGGCTTGTGCAAGGCCCGGAGTTGGGACTCAGAGGGGTCCACAGGGTTTCTGGGGTTGTCCCCAGTGGGTGCAGGAGCTTCTGTGAAGTTAGCTACCTGCAGACAGATGGTGCTCAAATAGAACAGCAAATACACTGAATAAAAGAAATTAAAAAGCCTCCTCCCGAACCAAGATTTTTTTTTTTTTTTGGAAAGAATTCTAAATAGATGAAAACAAACAATTTGATTTCAACCCAATTGTTGTTTTTTTGTTTTTATCCTGATTTTCACCCGAATTGTCAGCCTCAAAAATAAACACTGATACATTCCCAGAAAATATTTTTCAAATAAAAGCCGACTCTGTTAAAGTTTGCCCTGATTCTTTCAAAAGTGTGTACAAGACACTGTCAACCAAAGTGACTTGCATATTTTTTTAAACACACTCGAACATATGCAGCTCAAATGTCATTAACTCCCTGCTGCCTGGGTGTTTGCAAAGATGACATCAGACCCCAGCGCGGCTCCTCCCCTGAGGGTCCGGAACGCCAGGGGCACTTCCCTGAGCAACCTGAATAGCACTCTCTTTCTGGTCTTTACGCTGCGGGCCCTGTACGTAATTATTATTGAAAAGTACACACGGTTTCATTGAAGCCCAACTTGCTTTCTTGCTAACAGTCCACTGTGTCCAAGAGTGAATGATCTCCGAATAAGACTCATGGAAGAAAAAGAAATGGAAATGTATATCACTTCAGATACATGTGCTCCGCGGGTTGCTTCCCGAGTCAGACATTCCATTTTGCAATATAAAGTCACAATCAAGATTTTAAAGGGAGCTAAATATTTTAATCCAATTAGACAAGTGAACAAAACACTGAATATTGCATGCAGGGTACATAGATAAGTGGTGCTTGCCTTTAAAAGGCTGTGATTCCGTCACATCGCAACCCCAAATGTCAACATTGTCTTTATTTTCAACGCTTTCCAGCACGAGGCAGCCAGAGGCGCCTCTCTCTCTCTGCTGTCGGCGACACGGTCTGTCCTTTGGGAATTCTCAGACTCTGTTTACCATGGAAACACGGTTCATGTAAAACACAGACACCTGCCCATGTGCAGGGGACGCCTCGAGACTTCTGGGACTCCAGAAAGCCAGAGGATGGCAGACCCGGGGCCCGAGACTTACAGACGGAACTCTGAGTCTGAGTGAGCTCCGGGGAAGGGAGAGAGAGCCCAGGACATGCCAGGCCCTGGGGCATGCACATCCTGTGACTGACTCTTCCCTTCTGGGTACAGGCTCCCTGCCTCCCCCCGCCTCCCAACCCCAAGTCCAGTCCCAAGATGCTGTTTCCCAGAAAGCCGAGAAATCAGGTCCCTGTCTTCTCTACAAGGCAGGCTTCCCTGCCTCCACCTTTTTGGGTTTGCGGCTTCCACAGTCCCTTTTTGGAACCCAGAGGCAGCACTCCCAGGACCCTTCGTTGTCATGGCCCCCAGCCTAGGAGGGCAGGAGGAGCCGGGGCTAGGCCACCCAGCCGTGACCTCCTGCCTGCTCTGCAGCTGGCAACAGGCAGATTCCAAGAAAGGCCATGCCCAGTGGAGGCGTGAGGGGTCCAGCCGGAGTTTTGGTCACTTCTGTGTATGTGTGAGTGGTGGGCGGAGGCAGGACTCCACTGCCCCAGAGGCGGCCCTGAGCCCTGTGCTGCGTGGGAAGCCGCTGCTGTCACACAGGTCAGCGCTCACATCTGAGGCCATCTTTCCACAGAGTCCTGCAGAGGGCTGCTGAGGGCACCCCCCCACCACCACCCAGAACAGATCAGTGCCACCCCCAGATCCCTGGGCAGGCGCCTGAATCCCAAGCGACCTGTTCACTGCCTGTGACTTAATCCCACAGCTCCAGCCACCGGTGCTTGCAGGCTTTCACTGCACTGGTCCGAACGGCACTAAAGAGCCCAGACTCTCGACTGCCAGGTTCGAATCTCAGCTCCGTGCCACTGCAGGGAAATTGTTTAGCTCCCATATCACTCAGTTTCTTGTCTGAAAAAATTGTGGAACCAGCATCCCTTTAAGAGGGAGCTCCTATGTCACCCCGTGCCCGGCAGACATCAGGAAGCCTGCAGCACGGGTGCCAAGCTCGGGGCAGGTGTGAAGGGGCCGTGGGGACAAATTGTGTAACAACTTCATTGTACAGACAGAAAAATAAGACCCGGAGAGGGAAGTGAATAGCACTGTGAAGTCAACAGGCAGCAAACAAATTTCTAGAAAGACAGGGCCCAGCCAGGGCCAAGGCCAGGTGGAAGGGGGCGGGCGTCCACCCCAAGGGCAAGAAGGCTTGTCTGCTGGGCCCTAGCTGGGCCCTTGGAGTGTGGACTGAGCCACAGGATGGGGGTGGGTGGGAAGGCCTGCTGCAGTCCTGGAGTTCAGTGAACCCGGGGAAGGTTTGGAAATGCCCCATGGGAGTAAAGGAGTGGGTGTGGGGGGACATGCCCTCCAGTTAAAAATAGATGCTTTCTTGTCAGAGACCTAAAGACAAGGCCCTTTGTTACCCAGCCACACAGAAGCAGAAACAGCCCAGAGAGAGGTGGAGAGCAGGAAGCAGTGGTGATCTACCCACGGGGCTCCTGAGAGGCTGGGCGCAGACCTGGCTGGGGAGGCACCAGTGCCTCTGGTGAGCAGGCCCAGAGGGTGCCCTGGGCCCCGAACACCTGCACCTGGGGACACAGCAGCAGCAAAGGCTGCAATGGACCCCACAGCAAGGTTGCCTGGGGAATAGCTGGGGTCACGGAGAGCCTGGTGTCTTAAACTCTGAATTTAAAGTCAAACTTGAGAAATACATTAGACACAAAAGTCAGGGTTTGTGGAGAGAAGGCTTGGTTAGGACTTGAAATGAGAACAAAGAAACTGGGTTAGCTGTGGTGAGCTGGCTGATGGGGAGCAGGAATGACAGCTGTGGACAGTCTTGCAGGAGAGCCACTGCCAGGGCGCCCTGCGCCCCCCCCTCTAACCTGGAGGGCAGCCACGGACAACTGCAGATGTGGCCACGCCACCCAGGAGGCCACAGCCAGGGGCTCTGGTCACAAGCTGAAAGGCAGAAGGAAAGAGAGATGGGGGCTCAGCGCTCAAGCCGCCGTTCAGACAACTGCGGTCCAGACTGTGGTAGCTGCCGAGGACATGAAGGAACCAACTTTCCCAAACTAAGTGTGGCTGACATCCCCAAGAAGCAATTTGGGAGGTACCTGAAGCCTCTCTATCTCCGGTTTATGCTTACCCTTTCGCAGACGTCCTACAGGACAGGGAGGCACGGAGCTGTGTCCTTTACTGAAGCCCCTGCAGGCGGAGGGTGACGGGGAGTGCTGCAGCCAGCAGACCAAACAGTGACGCAATAGGGTCGATCATCTGCTCATCAGACACTTACTGAATGTCACCAGGGGCTGGGCACTAGCAGGTGCTGGGGACCCAGCACAGGACAGTGAGTGCAGTAGTATAAAAGTGAGGGCAAAGACAGGCCTTTGTACCAAAACCAAACAGAAGAAGAGCCGTCAAAGAGGAGTGACAGCTGACTGGCTGGGGGTGGCGGGGGCAGGGGGACACGGAGGGACTCAGTGCTGCCGCTCCACGTGGAGGGCCTCACGTCTGTCGGTCCTGAGTGGGCCCACGGGACCGGAGCCCTGGTTGCAGCAGAGCTGTCGGCGTGCCGGCAGGGAAGGGGTCAGATGATGACCAATTACTGGGGTCCACACCAGGACTCACCATGAGAAATGTGTCTCCTGGAGCCTGGTTTGAAAAAAACATCCTGCCCTCCATTTTCCTTCGCCTTCAGGGCTTGACCACTGTCCCGAACTGGGCGTTTTGTGAGTGCGTTAAATTTTTTGTTTGAAACGTGCCTTTTGTGGTTTATGCTTATCCTGTGAGCTGTTGAAGCCCGGCATTGGCAGAGCTGCGCTGGGCTGGTCCCATCAAGACCAGACACCGTGTTTGACAGTCACATGGAGCTGCTGGCAGGCAGCCTCTGTGCTGAGTACCCAACTCGGGACAGAAGGGGACCCCTTCTCCCAAGGCAGGCCCCTGGGGCACGGGAGGCTCCCTGTGGCCCAATCAGGGGACCAGAGAACAGAAGCCCTCTGCGGGCTTGAAGGAAGAGGGTCCACCCACCTCTGCCCCCACCCTCAGCCCTCACAGGGCTGCACACCTATTATTATAATTGCCCTGTGTTGACAGACTCACGCTCTGTAGTCACGAACAGTGCCTCACACACCTGGGAAAGCTCCTTGAAATGTGCACAGTGCCTTTCCTCGGTTTTAAAAGAGCCAGCAGGCTGATTTTCATACATGTCTCTTACATGAATTCTGATCTCAGCTCAATGCATCGCCCTGGCTTGGAACTCCTCAGCGAGTAATCATGGCTTGAGTCAGATTCACAAGCACCCCTCCCCTTCCGATTCCCACTCCAGACACCTGCGTGCGGAGGTGCAAGGGCCCCTTGTCCTTTTTGAAGATTCCCACCCAGCTAAAGAGACCAGGCGGGGCCCAGGGCTCTGCATCCATCACATTCGATTTATCTGCTGGAGAGAAAACTGGGACCGGCGAGGTGTCTTCTGAGCTCTCTGTCCAGCCCCGTCCATCTTAGGGACTTGACACTGTGCAGGGGAAGGCCTGCGTCTTATTCCGCTTCTCACGCAGGATGGGTAGGGACTCGAGAAGAGTTTTGTGGACCCCTACCATTTCCAGGGGTTTCTGACCCCGCTCCCCAGTGTGGTTTGAATGAATGTGAGCAGCCTGTCAGCCAGCCAGGCCAGGCAGAATTAAGTGCTAACGTGCGACTCCCCACCCTTCTGTGAGCTAGTTTCAGAACACGGACACCTGTTTAAAAACTAAGTGACCCTGCGTACCAAGTTCCTTCTTCCAGAACGGGGGTGGGGTGGGGTGGGGTGGTTTCCAGGGGAAAATTTTCTTTTCTATGCGTTACAATGAGTTGTCTACAGCTACAAATTTGGAGGTTTCCCCAGGAACTTCTCAGGGACATCTGGCCTGCATCCTGGGTTCACTTGCTGTCGGGTCTGAACGGTTCCTAGTAACCAGATTCTGGCAGGGTTGGGTCTCCCTTCCCGGACAGGGAAGAAGAGGTGGCACTCTGGCCACGTCCTGCCTTCAGGCTGCTGTTGTTTAAGGGACACGGGTACCTGGAACGCAGGCTGTTTTCAGAGTTGAAGCATTGACAAGCAGTTCACCTTGTACTCCTAATCAACAAGCTTTGACCTGTGGGGCAGGTGAGGAATTACTTTTTCCTACAGTTGCTTACATACACTTTCTCCATTTTTACCCAAAGGGGAGTTAACCGTGAGAAGACAAATCACATTGAAGAACATGATCTATTTAAACTTACTTTTTATTACCATTTTTTTTTCCAGTTACCCAGCATGCCACAATCTGATTGCTGACCTGGATGAAACAGAGTGAAATAAATGATTTACAAAGAGATATTTACATTCATCTGATTTGTATGCAATATGCCACAACGCACCGCGACCTTGCCGGTGGACACCGCCTCTGACGGCAGGGGCCGCGCCGTCGCCGCCACGCGTGTTCCCGAGCGGCCCCTGCACGGTGGACGGGCTGCAGCCGAAGTCTGACGTGGGGGAGGCCTCCTGGTGTGGGTGTGCAGAATGGCTTAATGTCGCTGAACTTTTAAGTCTGCTCATTTGTACGCTACGTTACACACATGGATTTCAATAAATGAACTTTGGAAAAGACTTGAATTGTAATGTTTACTTTCTACCTTGTAACGATGAACAAAACACACCGAAAAGGCACGTATTTTAACTAGGCCAAAGGGTACCGAGGACCGCACTGTTTCCCTGCCACTCAGGTGTGTCTCCCTCCTGGCGACCTCCACACCATCTGTCCACTTTGCCTTCCATCAGCATCCCGTAGGACCCCGCCGGTTCCCACCCTGCTACCTGGCGCACCACTGGGAGGCAGCTGGCAGCCTGAGCACTGTCCTCTCCACTCGGTTAACAACAAAAACAGATAAAAAAGCATCTCTGGCTGGGTGGTCTCGGTTTTGTCTCCCCTATGCAGTATTTGAGAGGAGCTGAAAAACATACTTAGTGAAACTACAACATCCCTCAGAGCTTCAGTCAGTATCTGTACACAGGTCGTTATTTTAATTTAGAGTAGTATTTCCACTACACACCGTTAAGCCCTCCAATGCTTGAAAGGAAGAGAAATGGGCATAGAGATGCTGTGTAGTCTCCGAGGATGACAATGGAACACTAAAGGCAGGGCTGCTGCTGGGACAAGCCCGCAGGCTGACGTCCGGGCCAGCGATGCATCACCGCCCTCTCAGTCACGGCCCCCCAGAGGCAGCGTGGGTCAGAGCTGTGGAGGCGGTGGGGCGACCCACGGGCCAAGACCGTCCAGATCTCTAGAGCATGAAAAGGTTCACGCCCACAAGAGCCAAACTTCTACTCAGAGTCAGAAGGTTTCTGATTTCATCGAATGTGCTAGACATAAAGGCTGTTACAGAAGATATGTTAATTGTCCCTAATTCTGGTTCAGGAATACAGTAAATAAATTACACAGTATTCTAAAAATAGCACCTTTAAAGAATGATAAGAGGTCACTTTATGCTAGCCTCCTGCACTGTCCACCCCAGTGGCTGTGAGAGAAGAGCATATGTAAGGATGCCCTTGAATTTGGCGTGTGACATACACATACATGCTTGACTAACTTTGGTCCCGAAGCCGTTCCTCCAGCTGGCTGAGTCACAGGAGCAAAGCCAGGGTCCTACGACCATAAGTCTATGAGGTAAAATCAGAAAAAGGCCCCATCCACAATGACTCTAGGTAAATCAGACTGGGGTTGATCATCCCACCCGTCTGTGACCCACGTCTAACTTCAGTTTGCCATGAAGCGCTGAAAACCTGTTCTCAGAAAGGAAGCAAGCAGAGCCATGTTATCAGGAAGACGGTACTGATGAGCTACACACCTTAAGAAGTCTGGGTCCAAACCATCTGGCGTGAAGATGATTAGGGTCTTACAAACCTCCGGGGAGACAGCCCACCCCTGGCTTCACAGTAGGTCTGTCCTAAACCCCAGGCTAGGACTCCGCAGCTCCCCTTTGGATGGAGCCCTTCAGCAAACTTGGTACAACTGCACTATTGCCATTTCTGCAAAGTAAGAAAATAATTCCACGTGTGTTTTGAGCTACAAGAAATTTACAGATTTTCCTGTCACGCTTTATGCAGGGTAGGTTAACACCAGGTGGAGCTATTAAAAATCTTTTTTTTTTCCCAGAAAAGAACAGTATTTAATTCTCTGAGATTACAGAACCACGTCCAACAACAATAAAGAGAGAAGTAGCAGATTGACATAGTGCTTTATTTAAGCTGTCTGTACGAGGAAAATAATGTGCACCCTATCATATACGTGTAAAAATACTAAGGATGTACAGTGTACAAAACAGTTTCTTGTAGTTTATTTCACATCCTTGTGGGTCATATGCCTTCAGGAAGTGAACAGTTTTAGTATGACCAACGGTAATAGTAATACAGTTTCTTGGGTTCATGGTTGTGTCTGCTTTAAAATCCTTACCCAGATGACTAGATCTTGCGTGGATCTAATGAAAGAAGTCAAGAAATGTCACAAACTATAAAGCTACAGGGAGGTAATTCAATGACCAATTTAGAGGTTTTCTTTTTATTTAAATAAATACTTTACATTTCATGCTTGCCTGTAATGCACTACCAGGAGCGGAGTCAGGAAGTTCTACTGAAGACAGTACAAACGTAGCAGCAAAGTGTGTACACTGAGGTGTGATATATAGACCCTGCAGTGAGTAAGGAAGGCCCTTACCTTGGTTTGTACTCTAGGAGAAGCAAGTGGCCCCTGCCAGAACGGTCAGCTGTCAGAAGCCAGAAATCAGGTACGGGAAGTGGAAAACAATCCTGGAATGATGCTATGGTATTAGTGTAGAAAGCAAAGCTGTGGGCCACCCTGCCGAAACGCCGCGTGGAAATGGCCCGCTGCCCCCGAGAGGGCACACATCACGGCCGATCCGTGGTTCAAGGTGGAGTCCGCACTGTCGGAACTGCGTTCGGCTACAACGATGCCGGGGTTCGGGCCTCTCCGTCGGCCGGAATCCAAACTACAGCTACGGGCAGACACAGGGGAAGTTCGAGAAACCTCCTCTGACACATTCCTGTCTCTCTGTTATGCCTCCATGCCAGCTGACTGAGACCTGGGAGTGAGGGGAAGGGACGATTCTCAAGACTGAAGCCAAGTAAACACCCGGCATGACTCGAATAGCATCCTGGGGGTGGAGTTGGGGGTGGGGAGACAGATGATGGAGCCCCTAACAGGGGCTGGGGACTGAGAGCCAGCTGTGAGGAGTGGCCAGCCTGGGGCACTGTCAATGCCGTCACTAATCTTTAGGATGCGTCCTTGGCCAAGGTCATGGAAATCACTTTAAGGTTTGGAAAAAAAAACAAAAAACAAACAGACAAAAAAAAACAACAACCCCAAAACAAATCTACTGATGCACTGAGTGTCTGGTGCCATGCCTGGCCTCAAAAGGACCCCCCCCTGTAGCCGCCAGCCTCAGGTCTCTCCTCTTCCTCTCATGTTTCTTCTTTAGAAAATGAATGCAAGACAACTTACAAGACACACCCTCCGGTCTACTTTCTTGTCACGGTGAAACATTCAACATATTCCAAGTGGGGAAAAAAAAAGAGGTGAGCAATGTGTAAGAGGGAACTACCATTCACAGCAACTTCCTACTCAATACTAAGGATGAACTTCACTCAGGTAGAAATATGAAAAATTAGGATAAAACCTACGTCTGAATATGTCTTAGCTGCCGTAGTAAAATGCCCTGTAGCCCCCGGCAGTCCCAGCGGCCCGCCCACCGCCAGCAGTGGTTTCGTGTCTGTGAATCCACACTTGCGGTGTCCAGAGGCTAAGACATCTGCATGTGAGAACGACTCATCCCGCTCAGAAAGTCACTTGCTCTTTCATCCAGTGATGCGATCACCATACTACATCACACTGTGGTCTTCCATTTGGGAGCTGTCAGATAGTTTACCTAAAATACATCTCCATGGTCACTCCATGGGGCCGCTGGCCCCCTGCCTGCCGCCGGGAGGGCCCCAGCCCCCGGATCTCATAGGCTGCTTTGGAAAATGTCAGCTCCTAGCACCAAAGGGTTTAATCTGAAGATCGTCATTAATGAAGGAGAAAGATGAGGCTTGCATACATGTCCCCGTGCAGTGAGAAATGTTGGAACGCGGGGACATGAGTATATACAGAAAAAGAAAAGCTGGAGGTGTTCTTTTTGTTTTGTTTTGTTTTGTTTCCCTGATGGCTTAATTCAGTGATAAATGTACCATGACCAGAATAAACACACCAGGTCCTTATCTTTGCCTGCCTACTCCGTCAACACTTGCAATGTGTTTATTGTGCCAAGTAGGTTCATTTATCATCATCCGGGTCTCAATTTTCTCCATCTCGTTAGGTTGTCAGGCTGTCATAACATCTCAGTTCTCAAACGAGCGAACATCAACACCCATTTGCTCCACTGACCCCTTGGCATGGGTAGTTGGGGACTTCCTCATTTTTAGCACCAAGGGGCTGGATGACAGCATCTCTTCTCCCCAAGCCAGATTCTAGTCAATGTGTACAATTTCAGAGCCCCGTCCAAATTTTGTCACAAAGGAGAAAAAGTGCGTGAATCTCCTCGCGTGTACATTCCTGCACGTGGGTCAAAAGAAACTGCAGTGCGTCTCTTTTAGGTAAGTTGGAGCTGCACTGGCTAACATGACATACGATGCTCATCACTAAAAAATAAATACTACTGCAATATAATAAACAAAATCATAACAGGACATTCAAAGTTCTGACATCTGAGAAAAAGCTAACTCCCACAGAACTGAAATGAAAACTTAAAGCAAATACGGCAAACACGCTTTCCCTTGGCGTACAGATTTTGGTGAAAAGCAGGATCGTTATACCTGTCTACATTCTTCAGCCATCAGAGGCGATAAATATTATATTGGAAAGAGGTTTCCAAGCACAGGGAGAAAGACGCTCTCTGGTGCCAAGCCTACCATAGACCCTCGACGGGACTTGGCTGTGCGGTGCATGTGCTCACTGCCTTCCTCGCAGAGCCGTGTTTGTGTGCCCATGACGTCCACGTGTGACGCCAGGGTTCCTCTGCAGTATCCAACAGGAAGTTAAATACACACAGAGATACACGTATACGTATCTCAGCGGTTGTTCGGTCCTTCCCGCCAACGCTTCCTAATGCATTTCAGCCTGATCTGAGTGAGAGATGCCTACTTTGTGCACTGATCTGAGATGCTTTACTAAAATTTGCACGTGTACATCACCACCCTTCCACAATTGCTTGTTCTGAATTATACACTAAGTCTTCTTAGTCTAATTAGTTTTTGATTTCTCTTCTAGAAAGTTAAAAAATGTACCTACTGTCAGTGTATCTCACTTATCCTTCACTGTTAGGGGACAAGAGAAACGAAAAGGTCAGAAGATGACAGTTGGCGCACAAATGGGTCATGGTGGGCTCATGACTTCCCCAGATTGTAAAGTTACCTCTTAGAGTTGCTATAATAGTAAGACAGTAGCAGCAACAGCATGAGACCTTAGGCTGAGATACAAGTTCATGCAAAAATGAAAAGTCGAGTGTGTTTGCGTTATGTGTGTTCTCGGGTGGGTGAGAGGTGGCGAGGGGCGGAGACCTGGGACCGGTCTGCGTGTCTGCAGGCGCTCCTGCCGTCTGTCAGAGCGAGGACCGATGTGATGTCCGGGAACTGTTTGCAGTGATCAACCCAAGGTGACAGTGAAGTAGCAGAAGGAGAGAGGCTTATTCGCGTCCACTGGCTGAGTACGAGAACTGAGGGAAGTGTGGCCGCCGCTCGTTGTCCACGCAGTCCATGCCGTCCTCGTCATCTGCAGGCGGGAAGCAGCTTTGTTAATTTCACGTCTGCTTCTGGCGTCCCTCTCTGGGCTGCATAGTTCTACCTCCTAACGTAATGAAGACTAACAGAGGCAAGAGCTCCTAGAAACCGGTATTTACCAATGAAACATAAGGCAACTAAACTTATTTCAAAATGCTCTCATTTTCAAACACCTGACCTAGGAAGAAATGACACCATCAAATCATCACCTTCACGACATGCTTATAGACTCAATAAACTGAAAAACTACTATTGAAGAAAAACAAGATTTTTTTTTTAATTAGAAGGAACAAATAACCTTCAGTCTCATGAAACCGCGTTTCAGCACGACGGATGTCAATGAATCTAAGGCACCTGAATCGTCTACCTAGAATCCACTGTCAACTGTCTTGAAAGGCTGGTACTTTTTCTTCAGGGTGCTTTCGGTGTGATCCAAAAAATAAAGCTTCATATGATTCCACTTCACCTGAGTCCTTGATTGCACGTCTAAGATTTTACATTTATTCTGCATGTAATATCTGCCTTTACTCATCATTCCGTTTTCCTAGGATAAAATTTTAAACTAGAATGAAGAGAAAACGAGGGAAAGATGTCAGCAGCTAAGTGCAGGTCCATCAGGGAACAAACAGGGAGAAGAGACTGAATTGAATGAGGCTGAATTCAGAGACCCAACCTTCTCTTCCTTAACAAAACCATTCTGTCTCCTCTGACACAGCAGAAGCGCGTTCTCACTTCTTTCCACGCTCCAGCCTCTCTGGGGCATGAATTCCGTGTAATGGGAGAGAGCACGGGCCAGATCCCGCGCAATCGTGGGCACTGACCCTGTCACACAACACAGGACGATGCTCTGCCTTCCTCTGAAGAAGAACGGACTTTTCTGCTCTTTCCCACCCCTGTTCTTCTTTTCTCTATCTATTCTTAACACAGAAGACTCTAGAAATGGGACCAAGTTGCTAACCCAAATTGGTGGCCTCGAATGCACTAGGAAATACCCTTGTATTTAGCGGGACTCAATCCATCAAGAAGCATTTGTGGCTCCTGCTCCCAGCAAACCACCGACCTCCAAGGGTTGCTCTCCTTTTAACAAGACATTTCTCAATAACACTGTGATTCAGGGGAAGCTCTGCCTCCTGAGTACGAAGTATCAGTCAGGCACCAAGCAAATCACATGCGTCTGTTAGACAAAATACCTTCCATGGTACTGTCAGCTCTACTGAAGACACAGGAGCTGTGGATGGCGTATCTGTTGTCGAATCACAAAGTATAAAAACTAGAGAAAAGGAAGCTAAAACCTTCACGTTCCGATTCTGACCTGTGCTGACAGCACTTCAGAAGGACAGGTCTCCCCATGACCAGCTGTTTGCCAGGAACGCCTGTGCACTGTGAAAGTGGGGGAGCCCCGGCCAGCGTGGTGGGGGGCCTGGGGCTTGGAGCAGAGGCCGCTCTGGGTCCCTGGCACCAACCAGGCTGGCCGGGCTCTGGTCGGGGGAGGTGGTGGATTTCCTGTCCAAGCAGACGTAGTTATTGCTGTGAGGCTGCAGGTCAGTCGAGAATTAAGAGTCTTCAGCCCTGGCCAGCTGGTTCAGGGGGTTAGAGCATCGTTCCATGTACCAAAAAGTTGCAGCTTCGATCCCTGTTTGGGGAGCATATGGGAGGCGACCAACTGATGTCTCTCTCTCTTTTTCTCTCCCTTCCTCTCTCCAAAATCAATAAACATATCCTCAGGTAAGGATTAAATTTTTTTTTAAAGTTAAAAAGAGAGTCTTCATTCTGTTACTTCAGTAACAAATTAAAACACATTTCTGAAGGTAAAGAAACTAAATCGTGTAGCTGATCATGAGGGACCCCCACTTCCACCTTGTTAGAGCCAGTTCCTGGTCCTTCACGCTTGGCCCAAGGGAGGGGCTGTGGGCCCAAAGGCAGGAACTCGGGGTCCTGGGCGCTCTGTGCAGCACAGGGAGGTGGGGCTATGGGGAGGCAGGGGCTGGAAGCAGGTGACACCGACGTGGGGAACTGCCTGCCACAGCCTGTCACACCCCGTCAGTGGACATCAGGACATTCCCTCTCTGAGAGGAGCTTCACAGGCCACAATGGTGATAATGAACGTGAGCTACACTAAAAATAACCCCAAAAAACCCAAAGAGAAGCCTCAGCTCCACATCCCAGGCCCCCATGCCCAAATCTCTGTTGTCTCATATTCTTAGGACATTTAACAAATGTGATTATATGGCAGCAAAAGCTAATAGATGGCGAAGAAGACCTCTTTTTCTGCAGAGGAAGGCAGAGCACCACTAAGGCACCTAATGCAGGACGGCACGTTCCCAAACCCGCTCAGTTAATCAGCACCAGTGAGGACGACCTGGCACCGCCACTGCAGTGGTTTGTGCAAAAGGAACGTTTTGCCTTTCTGACTGCTGATTTGTTCTAAAAAAATAACTGCATTCTGTTTCATGAAAGCAAGGTGGCAAGTGGGAAGAAGACAGCCCCTAACAGTGCCCGGTGCCGCTGTGGGCTTCGGTGAACAAAACCTGCTTTAGCGGCGAGGGTGCCGCGTGGTTTCTCCCCGCACCGCTCTTCAGATCCGAAGAAGGAAAGGTGGTGGGAAATGCAATCAACTCTCCTGTGACCTGCCCACTAATGGGACCTAGGAAATACACAGCCAGGGGCCATCCACCTACAAGCCTGCGTGCCCTAGAAGGCCCAGGGGTGTGGTTCATGGCCCGAGGCCAGTCCCGGCTGCAGGAGCACAGGACTTTCGGCCTCACACCAGAGCCTGCTGAGCCCGGCCACACAGAACAGGCTGTTGGGGTCCCCTGGCCTCAGCCCACTCTGCTGAGCAATTTCCTCTGGTTTCCTCTCAAGACCTTGTATTGTGAAGTAGGAGGGCAACTTCAGTGTTCTCCAGACTAGTAAACCTCTTAGACACACGTTTTGCGGGCCAAAGAGGGTCCAGAGCGCGGTCAAGGCCACACTCACTTATGCCCTTGAAAGCCAGACTCGCCCAGGCCCAGGACCCTAGGTGGATTCTGATGCCCACTTTGGGAGCTACCGCAATGTACAGGCTTGCCCTGTCTCAACCTTTCCCTCTTCTAAGACGTGGAGGCACTGGGCTCATCCAGCACAACCCATGTCTGAAATGGCACATATTCTTTCAAGAACAGAGGTGTTCTTTGGTAAAATGTGACATGCCTGAAAAAATATCTGTTGTAACACTCAGTTCTATTGCATTGTAGATCGTGAAGCTGAGACACCAGGTTCAGATTATCTTCTAGAAACTGTGCTGGGTGACTTAAAACACCTGCTTACAGCTCATTTTGCAAGTTCCAGAAATGGAACGATAGAACGCCAGTTAGTGACATTCTCATTGTGACCACAACGATGTGAGTTTGGAGTTAGGGAAACGGCCTCCCGAGGAGGCTCTGGTTCTCGACAGGTAAGGCTTTGCAATTCAAGTCGATCCCCAAAAAGGAACTGCTGGCTAAGGAGGTATGCACTGAAAAGCTCTTCATTGAACTTCGTCATCACACAGATTTGCTGTGGTCTTTTCTCCTTTTTTATTCTTTTTTACTTTTGAGAGAGAGAGAGAGTTTTGTGGTTCTACTGACTTATGCACTCACTGGGTGACTCTTGTGAGTGCACTGACTGGGGGTCAAACCCGCAGCTCTGGTGCATCCCAACGACACTCTATAACCAACTGAGCCACCTGGCCAGGGCCTGCCGTGGTGTTTCCAGTACACTTCCCAGCACCGTGATTCAGTCACTCCCTTCCCCACGCCCCTCGGTTCGTGCCCACGCTTTCTTTCTAGGTACTTTTTGTAATGAGCCTATGAATGCCCTTCATGTGGTGGATCACAGAACAAAGGACACTACGGACTGGTTAATCTGGTGCTGAGATAAAATTTTTTAAAATAGGCGACTTTCCTAAAGAGATGGCTTCCCCTGCCACCTTCCTGAGCCAGCGAGGGGCAGGGCCAGGACACCAAGCGGCTCTGAGTCTAGCACTTTTCAACCCCACCCGCCTCTTCTGGACTGGGATTTCCCTTCAGACTTTCTGTAGAAAAATACGTATTCACAGCTTTGCATTTACAGAGCACACCTACTTCTATGTCTTCCGAAATAACATATGTAGCTGTCCGAAAAAGAGTCCCCTGTGTTCCCAGTGGAAAAGCTCTACTTAACCAGTAGCCTGTCTCCCAGAGGGTGCCCACCACAGGGCCACCTGGGGGGACAGACAGACACTT
Organism: Macrotus californicus; assembly: GCA_007922815.1. Classification (NCBI taxonomy): domain Eukaryota; kingdom Metazoa; phylum Chordata; class Mammalia; order Chiroptera; family Phyllostomidae; genus Macrotus; species Macrotus californicus. The sequence goes on from VMDR010001686.1 coordinate 110,884, forward strand.
CTGGGCACCAACATCTGTGAAGGCCTGGGCCTCCTTCTGGCCCTGAAATCACCATAATTTGTTTACTCGTTCATTGTATCCATTTGTTGGATTCCTATGCTGGCCGGGCCCCTAGCTAAGAGCGGGGCTAGCAGTGACTACGACACCCAGTTTTTCTGAGAGTGACAGAGTCTAGTTGGAGAAAGGGACAGTAAAGAAGAAACACATTACCCAGGAGAAATCCTCATTAGTAAAGGGGTCGATGTAGAGAACAAAGGGGTGGGGAGAGCTCGGAGGGGCTGCATATTGCTCTCTGGATCGGAAGGTTACAGAAAGCTCTCTGATGCAGTGGCCCTTAGGCTGAGCTGCAAAGCAGCAGCAGGAGCAGGTCACACACACACCTGGGTGGAGAGCACTGAGTCCCAGGCACGGGGAGGCTGGCAGGCTCAAGGTGCGGCCGGAACACAGGGACGGTGGGGCACACGGATCAGGAGAGGAGGTGGGAGAGGTGGGCGGGACCCAGATCACACAGGGCTGTGTGAGCCAGCCCGAGCAGTGTGGATTCAGAGCGTGGTGCGAAGCTGCTGGAGGGACTTAAGGTCTGGTTGAGGATGAGGTCTGATTACAACTGAAGTGAGTCCAAAAGGTGAGGCCTAGCAACTACTCTGTGGTGGGAAGGACTCCTGGGCCAATCCAACAACGCACTGGTGTCACCCAGCATTTCAGACAATTACTTGGCCACCGTGCACGCCGGGGCCAGCAAACCACACCTGGCCTGTGCCCACTGTTTCTACTCAGACAGTCCTCAGCTACCCGCACACAACTCCACAGGCTTTCTGACACTGTCTTCGATGTTCAGAGATCCTAAGAGCCTGGCAGCGGCCCACAGGACAGCACGGAAGCCCGCTACCCGACCACGGGTGACAGACCACGAGTGGCACTACAATGACTGATACTCCGCAGCTGAACCTGGGTGGCGGCCGACCCTCCCTGTGGGGCTGGGGGAAGCCCAGTGTGCCTCTGGGTTTCAGCTTCTTTCCTTTTCACGTACCTTCTGCAAGTCGGAAGGAAGAGCACGTGAGCACACGGAATCCTGTTTTCATTTCAGGTTGCTCTCAGCGCCTTGCTGTCAGGCCACGAGCCCCAGATGCAAGACTCTTGGCCTAAATGACATGTGACGCCGTGTTTGCCTTTCAATGCTCTAACCCAGCGATTTTCAACTGGTGGGCGCAAGGATTTTTTAAATGTGCAGTCCCTGACTATTTAGTCAGGGGCACTGAGCTCTTTTCCCTTAGGCTGTCCGATAAAAAAATGACAACAGCAGCGCAACAAGAGCCGTCCGGTGTGAATGAATCAAAATCATGCATATTTTTTGTCAGATCAGCAGAAAGTATTATTTTTTGATGTGCCATAGAATTTTAGCGATTAGTTTCTGCGTGCCCCGGGACGGAAAACGGCAACAACCCCTGTTCTGATCTGCTGCTGGGCCCGCGGCTGGCACCGCCCTTTTAAATAGGAACGAGGGGAAGAGACATATAGGAAAGAATATAAAGGAAAAGAAAAGGAGAAAAACTGGCATGGAGTTGTTGTGTGAGCCATCAGATATGTGGAAACCTTTTAGCTACCTCAAAACGGCCCTGAAACTCAACTTGGTCCTCATTTCTAAACTAACGAGGACAGGTACGCACCTTTGTCACACAGCATGTGAGAATGTTTCTCAATTCCATTTGATAACCTTTCCTTTCATTAAAGCCCATTTATTTAAGCCACTTATCAAAGTGTGGGACACACTAACAGAGAGGGGATGATATCGAGTGGCACACGAGCATGGAGCTTTAACGGGTACGGAATTTAATTTGTATGCACCAAAAATTACTAGCAAACTACATGATGTCTTCACAGATATTCTTGCTTAAGACAAAGCTAAGTAAATAAATGAATGATTCCACTGAAAGTGAATTTTAGAACGAGCACGTGGGAGACCAAAATTAGGAAAATTCTGAAGGTAGTACGTGAATGGGAAACACGGAAAGTCTCCATTTGAGAACCCTTTGAGCTGATGTCAAAAGAATCTGCCGGAGAACAGTACGGAAGGGCTAATTAGTCTGTAATTCTCAGTGTACCATTTTTCCATATGCAATTTTCCCTACCCGAAAGGAGAAGTTTCCTCCTAGCTACCTTTCTTTGTATTTCCACACGGGGAACGAACTCCGTTCTTAAGTGGAATGAAGTAAGTTGCTGTAGAATTTGTTCTTGAACATATCCAATAAAAAAAAAAAAATGACTGTTTTCTTCGATTCTGTAGCATGCTATGAATCACCTTCTAGATTTACTTACATTTTTCAGGTGGTGTTATTGTAATGGTCTGAGCTGTAAATTCTTCATCAAAATATCTGGTATCTGTCTCAGATGTCACTTGAGGCTTAAAAGGAGGTACAAGCTGTAAGAGGGAAGAGAAAGTACGGTTAACAGACTTCCATTCAGGAAAATTAATTTTAGGATAAAATGGGAGAGGAACTAACTGAAGAGCTGCAGGATGGTAAGACCGCTGAGTCACCGCGGAAGGTCGATGAGGGCTGCCAGGCAACTGTCCAAACCCAGCAGCAGGAGCTGCTTGTTCTGTGTACAATGAGAGGGATGATGTGGAATCGAACACACGAGAACCCCAGAACAGGGTGGGGAGAGAGCCATTGAAGAATCTGCTCCAGTCTCTTTCCAATAACACACATGCACAGAACCAGATGGAGGGAGACGAGCTGCAAAGTGCAGGCTCTTTCTGGTGCAATGAAGGTACCAGCTTGCTGCTCTCTGCGACTCTCTTCCTGGTGCCCGACAGACAGGTTATTGTTCAGAGCACAACCTAAAAGACAGTTACTCTCTGGGCCACAGAGAGCGTGCTGCCTTCGGACCTGGCAAAGAACTTGAGCTCTGCTGACTGGAGACGGGCGTGAATGCCTGGCCTGCTCTGGAATGGGGGTTCTTGGCAGTTACGAGCCAACGTTTGCCCACAGTTTTCATCAGACCCTCAGAGGGACCATGACCCAGGAGAGATGAAGAGTAACTAACTGCTCAGGAGTGACAGACCAGACTCCTCAGCCTCACACCTGCCGCAGGCACAGGGTGGGAGACAGTCTCAGGATATTGGTGGTTACAGAAACCCGAGCCCTGGGAGCCTTCAGCTCGGCAACTACCCCTGGCTGGGAGGCAGCAGGCCAGGATGGGGTCCTGCTCGCAGGGCTCTGCCTCACCGTAGAGCCTGCAGGTTCTTTTTAGCTCTGGAAGCCCAGGGCCAGGGCCTGAGTTAGCGCACACACCCTGATGAGGACCACTCGGAACAGGAGATGCTGCCTTTAGATAATCCCCGTGGGGACAGAAAACGGAAAATACAATAGAAGAACAGAAATGAGCATGTTTTATAAAGATTTTACAGAAACGGAAATACACCATTGGCTTTAGATCAATGCATTTTTCCTCTGTTACTGTCACCAAATTTATGTTAAATAATGCAAAAATCTTTACATTGTTTTCTAGACAGACTATGTTTAAAAAAAACATTAAAAGCATGTTTTCAAACTCAAGGACCCCAGGCGACACCACGCCCCGGCGCAGGAGAGCAGGTCTGGGGGGCTCGGACTCCTGCCCACATTGGCGTGGTCGGTCTGCCCAGCACCAGACCCGCAGAGGCGCAGTGGGACTTCACCACGGTTCTAGCTTTCGTCCCCTCGTGAGTAACCGTCTTTTCCCACGAGCTTGTCTTCTTTGGCGAAATGTTCAAATATTTGCCCATGTGTATTCTTCTCTTGTCATGAAGTTCAGGGACTTTTTTATATGTTCTGCATGCACTTTGCATGTCAGAGTTGGGATTTACGAATATTCTACCAGTCTGTGCCTTTTCCTTTCTCCAGAAGTATCTTTTAAAGAATATTCGACTTCCGGCCAAGATGGAGGCGTAGGTAGACACCCTGTGCCTCCTCGCACAACCAAAAGTCGGACAACAACAAATTTTAAAAGAAAAAACAACCAGAACTGACAGAAAATCGAACCGTATGGAAGTCCGACAACCAAGAAACTAAGAAACTTACATCCAGACCGGTAGGAGGGGCGGAGAGGACTCGCGAGGCGGGGCAGCGGCTGGCGGATCCGGGAAAGGCGCGGCTGGCCGGGAGAGGTGGCGGCTGCAGCCCGGGCGTCCCACTCCCTCGTGAGGATAAACGGGGAGGAACGGCTTGGGAGCCGGACGGACCCCGCGGCCCAGAGTTCCGGTGCCAGGAGGTGAAGCCTCAAAACCTCTGATTGAAAACTCCTGTGGGGGTTGAGGCAGCGGCAGCGGGAGAAACTCCCGGCCTCACGGGAGAGCTCATTGGAGAGACCCACAGGGTCCTGGAGCGTGCACAGCCCTCCCACCGGGGATCGGCACTGGAGCCAGCACCAGGGGGGCCCCGTTGGACTGTGGGTGGTTCGGAAAGTGACTGGTAACCGGCAGGGAGCGGAGCGGCCGCCATTGTTCCCTCTCAGACCCCTCCCCCACCTACAGCATCACAAGGCAGCGACGTGGCCGCCCCGCCCTGGTGAACACCTAAGGCTATGCCCCTTACTACGTAACAGGCGCGCCAAGACAACAAAAATGGCCCAAATGAGAGAACAAATCAAAGCTCCAGAAAAAATACAACTAAGCGACGAAGAGATAGCCAACCTATCAGATGCACAGTTCAAAACACTGGTAATCAGGATGCTCACAGACTTGGTTGAATTTGGTCGCAAATTAGACGAACAAATGAAGGATA